>OMPJ01023756.1:15952-173646 GCA_900312935.1 Carapus acus
TGAGGGTGTGTTGAGCGGTAACAGGCAGATGTACAGAGGCAAGTGGAAGGCAGGGGAGCAGGGCATAATGAGGATTGATGATGTGTCTGGGTGCAGAGGTGGGCTCTCTGTGCTCGACTCCACTGCCTGGCTAGACCCATGCCGGCAGAAGCTAATTCGACAGAAACCAGGCGCAGATATGAGAGACAACTGAGGGGGAGTGAGATAGAGACCAAAATGGAAGTGCAAGGCAAAGTGTGGATGGCGTATATGAAGGCGGCAAGGGCGAGACAGCAGTGGGAGACAAGAGAGGAAGACAGTGTAGGAGTGACGGATGCCTCGTGTGTTTGTTCTCCAGCTCTGCGTCTGGCTTAATGAGATTAGCTTGGCAGAGGGGGGATGGGTGGGGGGATGCCACACTAGGGAATTCAGGTCACATGAAAATAGGCTAGCTAGACGTCTGCCAGGCCCTGTGTGTGTGTGTGTGTGTGTCTGTGTTTCTCAAGTGGATGAGATTAAGAGGTCCAAGGCCTGCCTGTAACCCAGACAGGATTTAAATATCTTGGCTCCTCCTCGCCCTCTTCCTCACCCATGTCCCACCTCCCTGAAATTGCAAATGCGGTAGTTTGAAAACAAATCAGTTTTGATTTTAGTTTTTCAAAAAGCTGAGTGACGGTGACTCTTCCCACTCTTCCACTCTCTCCTTTCAGCTGCTCTGACCCCCACTTTCCTCCTTCAATCATGTGCTATTTTCCCCTCGTCTGGCATTAAGTCACAACCACTTATGCCATTCCTCAATGTCTACGCTCCACCCAGGAAAACATAGGCCTTAGACTCAAAATATATCATTAGTCTTGATGCTGTCGCTGCATTTTACTCATCTAAAACATTTACATACACATTATGGGGAAAGCGATTGTATAGACAGTACGTGTGCTCCCCTCTAGCAGATTGCCACTGATTTCTCCATGTTGAGTGCACAGATGTGTTATGTCTACATGTATTTTCATTTTTGCCGTCCTCAAAGACTGACACAAACAGAGAGAAATTACAGTCTGCTGAGGCAACATTTGTGTGGGAAGGCCTGTGTTGTGTCTACACACATCCATGTACATATAGGTTTAAGTACATTTAATGCTTCCAACAGTAACTGCTTTGGTGCGTAGACAAATGTGGACATGAAATTCTAGAAAAGCAGAAAGGCAACACGAGACGCAGATTTTCAGCACCCTTGTTGTAACACTGCCAGGTCATCGCCATGCGTGTTTGTGAGTACAATATGAGTTAAAATGGATGCAAAAGTTGGTCAAAACACAAGAATCGTTAGGTGGGATGTTTCTATAGAGTGAGTAATGCCCAGAGGATATCGAGGAATATTCAAAAAATTAACAAGACTTGGACAGGACAGTGCAAAACTGAGCTGATATTGAGAGAGAGTTAAAAGTAGTCTGGACACAATTAAAAAATTAAAATCTATGTATAATTGAGAGGTGTGGGAGTTTGACTGTGGAAAATGCAGGAAGAAATATCAATAGTTGACAAGTTGGAACATAAAAAAAGATTAAAAGAGTAGCACTACATCAACGCAATGCAACTGCAGGAGTTCTAGAGTCAAAGCCTCATTTACATCATTCAAATTATCACAGTGACAAATTGGAAGAAAGAGAGCCGCCAATGATTGCAGTATACTGTACTAGCTTAACTGCGTACCGATCAAAAGTGAAGCCGTTAATTAAAAAGCTGGACAAACCTGAGACCTGTTTTATGGCACCACTGTCAAAACAGCATCAGTGTGTCAATATTCATCTGTCCTCACAGCACAAGATGGAAACAAGAAGACAATGCGTGGGAAAAGCATTGCAATATAAGCACCACATCTACTTGCAACCTAAATATATAGAAAAACATAAGGAGGGCAGCAAGGACAGCAATGTCAAAGGCAGCCAGGAAGCATCAGACTGGCTCGGAGGCGGCAGCATGTGCCATCTTTTGGGACATTTTAAGTAGGCCACTGTCTGACCTGCATTGTGGAACCACGGCCAGTTCATAACCACACCACTTTAGAAAGCATTGTGGCCAGGACAGCCTCTTATTACACCCATAGTCTCCCACAAGCACAGACAGCATGAGCACAAAAAAAAGACAGCTTTTGTCCGCCAGTCCCCGAAAAACAACAACAATGCAGTCTGTCTGTCTGTCTGCCCAGGAAAAAATTGCGCCGAGGCAACTGCTGCATCACCGTCTCTGTCTCTGTCGAGGGGAAGTCCGGCGCATTTCACAGACAGGCGCCACATGCTCAGCTCAGACAAGTGCACATTCTGGTGGGAAACCAAGGCAGTCACTAACTGCAGGGGAGCTGAGGGAGCAATACAGCTTTGATGATGCAAGCGGTGATGATGAGGGAGATGACGCCAACGGCAACAGCGGCGCCTTGGCAGGTACATAGGTGGGCAGTGCAAAGTGATCTTTTGTGAGTCGTGTTCCGGTTTGGAACACGAAAGGCAAGACGCCGTGGGCCTGCCCTAATTAGCATTTGGGCACAGACAAGCACTACAGCCTCCCTCCCCAGAGCATCAGCAGCACCGCAGGAGTGGCTCTCCAGACTGTCTGAGAGTAAAAACAGCAAGACATAGGAGAGTATGAAGGAGAGAAAGCTAGATTAGCCCACCAGATATGCAATGGAGAAGAAATGAGAATATCCTCCGAGTGTCAGGAGTGATGAAACAGAGTAAAAGCACCAGTCTCAGTGGGGTGCCGTCTTAATGAGTGCAGACGACTGAGATGTGGACTTGTGGAGGGATTGGAGGATGACACCACAAATGGTAGGGGGGAACAGTTTGAGGAGGCTGAGCTAATCATGTCTGAGCAAATTTAAGATAAAGCACAATGACTCACAACACGGGTGACAATGGCCTCATACATTAGGTCATTAGGTAAAAACTGATTTCTTCGTTTGGTTGAGGCCTCTGCGCAGCTCCATATATAAGATCACTTAATATCTACATGTACAAGTGGACAAACAAGCATTTTGGCAAGCACAGACAGAAATCCAGGAATTTACAAAGGACTGTAGTGGTGATCATGCATGAAAACAAATACATCGCTTGAGTACCTGACCTACCTAACCTACCCAAGTCAGATGTGCAATATCTGAACATTAGTAATGAATGAATGAATGAATGAATGAATGAATGAATGAATGAATGAAGTAAAAAAAAATGTTCATGCCCCACCACATACTACATTCTTGGGAAACAGTGAAATATTTGTCACTAACAAGATGAATCAATCAGGAGCTTTCTTTGGAAAGTCAACACCAACTTTTCACATGCTGTGCGTTACGGTACTTGAATGTATGCTTGGGAAAAAAGGAGAAAATGAGAGGTGGGACAGTGAAAAGAGTTGGCGATGAATTAAATCATGTTTCTGCTGTCCTGGTATTGAAGGTCAACCTGCCATGACTGATGACACATTCGTCCTGTTGTCTTGTTTCCATTTATACCAACAGTTTGTAGGCTCTTAGACACGTTTTCCTTACACACTGGAATATTAGCACTGCAAACACTGTTGAATACACAGATGACTGATTCGACGTGATGGAAAACAGTGACTCTCATGTGACTCCCATGTAAGTCTCTGCGAATCAAGTAAAAATGGGCGATTAGCTATTTACTCAGATGAGGAAACAATCTGTTTCATAGAAAAGTGTAATAGCCAGATACATTTCTCAGGATGCAGTTGACTGACTAACGACTGTTGATACATCCATCAGATTTACGGTAAGTCAAATAAGGAGGATGGGCCTAAGCTAATGCACACACTAACTCTGGCCATCAAAGGTGGAACACACATTGTGACTCAACTGACACACAAACACATAGTCAGGGTGGTCCATCAAGCGTCTGGCTATGGGTGTGTGTGTGTTGTCTCTTCCCAGAAACGTGGTACAATAAACTGATTAGGAGACACTGAAATTGTACCATCGTTACCACGCTGCATATCAACAGTTACACACAACAGTATACAACACGGCCTATTCCTTGTGTAACGCGTGTGTGCGAGTGTGTCTATGTTCTGGTACTTTCTTGATGTCAATGCACAGCCCTTCAAACTGAGATAACCTGAAAATCTTTGGAGACCACCAGTGAGCCAGAGTTGCAGAGGCTGTGCAGGGCATCCGACAGGCCCCGTGAGAGCTGCTCTGCTTTGGGTTAGGAGCCTCTGGCTGTCCCCTGGGGGCTCAGGGCCTCCGTCCCTTCACTCCCCCCCCTCTGACACTAACCAGACACAACAGCACAAACACATTCATGGATGGGGATGTGTGCTCAAGGGTGAAAAAAAAGGTGGATGGATGGATGCATGGATGGATGGATGGAGAGAGTGGGGAGCAGAGACTCTGGCCCTTACAAAGATGACAATAGGGAGAGATGGTGGGTAGCATGATAGCAGAGAGGAACGTGTGAACTCAAAGAAGGCAAGCGCCAACTTTTAACCCGCAGCTTCAAGCATCTGACAACGTTTTTTTATATGGTCTTCTCGCTCCCTCGTAAAGAGAGCAATTACATGTCCTGGACAATCCCACATTAAACAAACATTAGTTCTCTCCCCCGAGCCAGACTCAACCAAATTACATTGTTTCCAGATGCCTGTCAATAAAACACATGCACGCGTACACATACACACATACATATACACTGTACACTCACATACGTGTGAGGTTGGGATTCAAACATTCATTTTGCCTCACAGAATATGAGATAGGACAAACAATTTCAGGCCTACACGGATTTAGGCTTTGTAGCTCTTAACCAATTTTACTGTAATCGAGAGCTGTGGAGGGCAAAAGTGTAATTGTATTGGATTCTGGCTGACAATTAGTGAATGGAATGCATTAAGTGTTCCTTCATGTTTCTGTATTTATCACGCGTTCCAGCAGGTTTGCTGCCGACATTCTTGCCTGTTAGGGTCTGTGTCACCAACATTTTTGATGGATTTGAAGAAAAAAATACTCTTGTAAAACTATTTCAAGGTCACCGTTTTTACACTTAGAGAAACTGGCAGAATCTGAATACGAAAACAATATCCTGTCTAAACATTATCACATATTTCATAAGAACCAATTGATAACTTTCCACATGTCACACTATGTTCATATTATGTATCATTCAATTAATCACAGACAAATACCACTTCAATGACACACACAGCATGATTAACAGATGAAAAGATTAACCACTACTAAAAGAATCAAGGCCAACAATAGGATGCCATTCCCTCTCAACAGCATTAAAAACCATCTTTTCAAACCCTGGAGGACTACATTCAAATCAGCAAAGGAGTTCAGAGCCACAAACACAGGGACAGCTGATGTACATTTCTCTGAGCGCTCACATGGAAATGAAACACAATACATTTTTGTTTTGGCAGATGATGTGTTTCCTTCCATCACAAGGCTTCCTTAAAGTTCAAATTAGTTGTGGATGGTTGACATGGGAACCAATGTCATGGTGAGTAAGTATAGTCTATGCTAAGTGATAACAACGGTATCAGCAGAGGTGACTAGCTCAGTTTGAAATGTCTATGACCTAGACTGAGGTGCCAGACATTATTCAAGGAAATACATTTGTTGTGCGACAAGGTGTGTGTTTGAGGGAGAGCGAGAGAGAGTGAGGGGCGATGGTCTGTTCATTCCAAAGCAACATTGTTGCGATGTTATCTTTCATTCAGATGTTCAACTATGCGCAGTGTGCCTCCAGAGTATGTTTGTGGTTAGAAAAAAAGAGTATGAAATTGGACCCTTGACAAATGCATCAAAGAAATGTATGTGTGATTGCATTTTGCATATTTGTAAATGCTCGCTTGTGCACATACATAGCCGAAAGAGGTCTCGTCAGGCTGTTACCTCATGGGTGAGAGAGCACTCACATACAGTTCCCTAAACAGCTCCAAGCATCAACGGGAGCCTCCTAATGTCTCCCCTCTTCCCACAAACACATGCACGCATGTGCACATTTGTTAACAAAGACACACACATCCACACAAATGTTCCTGACCATGCAAATCTAATGAGACTGCCAGACATAGACATACAAAGCTACAGGCGCACTCTAAGTGCCTAAACACAAATACATGGTAAGTCAATATTACCCGTCCATTAGTCATATAGTGTATTCAGTATGAACAACAAAGACCCAGACAGGTACGCATTACCTAACAACAGCAAAAGAAATACCCAGAGAGGAATATGGTAATTTCTCTGTGGTCATTCATATGGTTCATCATTTTGAACTATTTGAGTGTTGCATCATGCAAATATCAAATAAATGGAAGGAGGTGAAGTGATGCGAAATGAACACTGGTTTCAATGTTATTTCTTTGGACCGAGTACTAAGTTCAATCATACAAAACAGAGCCTATTTCCCTCCTCCATTTAATGCTAACCATTTAGAGCATAATCTGCAGAAGAGTCGAATTAAATAGTAATACAACGTGAAAATTAATAGTGGAAAGACGATCAATGATCAACACTGTGGCCCAGAATTTGCACACCTGTCAACTACCTCTTATTGAAGCGAGCCACTGAGAGTGTTGCGTGCCAAGTGTGTATGTTCTTGCTCACTACTCACGTAATCCGGGAGGGCTGTGTTGTCTCCCTGTCTTCCCCTCAGAGACTGTGTTGCCTGCTCCAGCACCTTGTTGTGCTTTTTCGAAAGCAAAGCAAATAGGCTGCAAAGGGAAAGAGAGCATTAGCCTGGCAATAACACTAGAGACCCACACATGCAGCTGTTGCAGTAAATACTTACTTCACAAAAGTATAATTGTGAAAAACCAAATGGTAATTTTATAACCCAAGCAAATTCATACTAATGTGTGTGTGTGTGTGTGTATCCATTCATTTGCATGGAATGAGATTGTGTGTGATGGTTGGACACAGACATACGCAAGTGTGGAGGGGTCTGCTAGTGTGACCTTTTGTTGCAGCAAAAAGGTGGGTGAAAGCTTGTACCATACATTAACACACATGTGCAGTCCCGAAGGGCTGATGTTAAATGTTCAGGGACTGAAAGGTTCCAACTCTTGTCCTGATGGCAGTATGGCGTGGCATTTCTAATTAGGCGGATACTGGCTAAAAGCACTCAGTTTATGCTGTTTCAGGTCTGACATTTTAATGATTTGCAATTCGCAGAGCAGTTCGGTTGGGAGAAACAGATCAGAGAAGGGCGAGTCCTTTCATTACAATCTGTGTAATAAAGATTCATGTCTTCTCACTTCATAAAATAAAATCAACACTAGGCAGTGGCAATAAAAGATGAAACTTCTTCTCATGACAATTTGATATGTAGTATGTGCATTTATGGATTGAAGGTATGGTGCAGTATCAACTCTCTTACAGGCCAGTGGGTGATTCAGTGATTTAGAGATCTGTCATTTTAAGGTCATTTTAAGGTAATTTCTCAAAGCACACATAACCTACTCAAACAGCTGAAAAATACAGAAAACTGTTCCAAAATAATGCCTGCTTGTGTTTGAGAGAATCGTGGGCACAAACAGAGCTCTGATGATCTCCCAAGTTACACCTGTCCATCTGTCAACGATGCAAAACTGACACACAGACACTCTTTATCAGCATTTTCTATCCGGACTAACTGACTGAATTTGATATTTGAGGAGCGTGAGGTGGTCAACTTGTCATCTGGATCCAAGTTAAAGCCTCTATTAGCTATGACTGCTTAATAGGACCTGTTGTATCATGTATTAAGTCTTTTTTCTATTCGGACCGAGAGACCACCAAGAACTCCCCACCTGGGCACCTTTGCCCTTGAAAAAGAACAGTGACCCAAATAAGTAGACGCTTTGTCCAAATCCTCAGTCATGGCGAGGCAGTGATGGACAGAATGAACAGCAATATCAGTGGTTGAGGCTTAGCTTATGACAGACACGGCTCATTCCCATATGTTATCGGGATCTGTGAGGCAACATGTTCCTGAGATGGTGTGAAATTAATTTTGTAACTTGTGAGGTATCAATTACTACTTACACACTATATAAATTATGAAAATGAAAATCATCAAAATCAAAATACGATAATGGTGTGTGTGTGTGTGTGTGTGTGTGTGATAGAATAGAATAGAATAGAATAGAATAGAATAGAATAGAATGCTATTGTTGTCGTTGTGCAGCACAACAAAAAGAATTATGGCACAACAAAATTATGACGCAGCTCCAGTTCAGCCATGTGCGGTGAAGATACAGTATGGGCCAATTTACAGTATAAACAGTATCTATAGTGTGTGTGTATGTGTGAGAAAGAGAGAGAGAGAGAGAGAGAGAGAGAGAGAGAGGGAGAGAGAGAGAGAGAGAGAGAGAGAGAACGAGAGAGAGAGAGAGTGTTTACAGAGTCCTCATATGAGACATTTGCTGCACGATTCATGTCACTGGCTAGCTCTGAGGGATAGAGGAGGAAGATGGAGGTAATGAGCAGTGCGGGGAAAACCAGGACACAGACAGAATACTGATGGGGTAGAATAAATAGAAAACATCAGAGTGAGAGAGAGACAGATATATACGGAGAGACGTAGACAGAGTAAGGGACAGAGGTGGAAAGAGGCATATAGAGACAAAGATTCAGAAAAATAATGGAGCGTTGTCAACGTCTCAGAGAACATTGAGCGCCGAGTTCAGTGCTAGGTGGCTGACAGCTGCAAATTCCTGGTGGGAAATTCCTTCATTCAGCCAGCCAACTTAGCTGAGTGCTGTGCTAAGTGAAGTCATCATCATTACCATCATTTTCATCATCCTCAGAAATGGAGTCAACAGACGCTGCATCTCTTTGACTCCAAACAGTAAACAAACATGGACGGGCATGGGCAAATGCAATAGGAACGCAAATATCCCTCTGCTTGTCAGTTATATCGAGCACACTACAATCACATAAATGTATCATGTGACCATAACTCCGCTTAGTCCTCTTTGCTGTTCATCCATTTCATCCCTGTGCAGCAGAGGCAAAGTTACTGTTTAGCTGTTTGTGTTTTTTAACAGGCTATCAAAAGGGTGGACATGTGCTGGTGCAGGTAACAGGCGACAGGCTCTCATCAACTGATCATGACTGTGACTGACAGCTGTTATGCATTACGCTGAGATGAGGTTTGCATATAGAGAGAACGAAGATCTCACAGCGTGTAGCAGTTATCCAAGTGTAATTTGATCCTGTTCACGCCCACCACCAGGTACCAATATATTCCCATAGTGGTCTGTTTAAACTCTTGTCAGAGCGTCCTCACCTGATGATTCTCTGGGCAGCATATTGATGGAGGCAACGGAACTGAGCTGACATGTTAGCCAGTGCAGCCAGACAGTTGGTGTGGAGGTACTTATCCTATAAAGGAATGGACATATACAAACACACACAGAGATCACTGGATGTAAAGCCTTTGGGGTTCCCAAGCATTGCATAGAAATGGAAATACAACCGATGATCACAACTATGTACCTTACCCTTGTCCGTGTCATGTTGAACTGGATGGTACGGATAACCACCAGAATGAGCAGACTTCCAAGCGAGATCTCTGTTAAGGATCTTTCCGTGTACCATGACACATTCTTTAATACCTATTCAGACATGAAAGACAAGAGAAAACTTAAAACCACAATCTTGCTGCCCATGGTTACTTGCTGGACATGGACTGGGGTGTCTACAGTGTGTGTCAACTCACCACCTCATGGATGGAGCGATTGAAGGCATCATCTTCAGTTAGGATGAGCAGAATAATAAGCGCCATGTAGACGTGATGGGAGTTTCTCTCCTCAACGTGGTAGAGGATCTCAAGGATAGGCAGCACCTACAGGGATGAGGTGATGTGATTGTTTGCATAGACCTTGGTAGAGGACTCAAGTCCTCCCTAAAGAGAATACTGCTTTTGTATTTTGACGGAATAGAAAACGAGTTATGGTTATAGTACATATAATTTACGCCTGAGTGTGTCTAACTCGCTCAGTGATAACAAATGACATAATTATTTCTATGTGGCGTACCAGATTGTCCATGTCAGTTCTGGACAGCATATATGTCCTCATATTGGCATTCTGGTGGAGCAGTGTGTACAGCAGAAGTGTGGCTTGGTCAGACTGCTGCTGCTCGCACAGTGCTGTGTAAAGGCTGTTGAAGTTGATCTGGAAAGTGTGAGGTGGCTCCACAGGTAGTGACGATGTGTCTGCATGGGCAGAGGGTACATTTTCTCATTAAGATACAGTATCTTTGGCAACACTCTGTGTTGTGCAACGCACCACAATGTACAAAAAAAACTGCGCAAACTCCTACCTTGTGTGTTTCTGAAACTTGTGATGGCTTGACGGTAGGGATTAGGCCAGTCCGGCCCATCTGTCAGATTGGCCAGGACCAACAGAAGCAAAAGGCTTTGATTTGACAAAGGTAAGGGGTTGTGCTCCTGATCTGCCCCTGCTTTGCTGCCAGCTGTCCCCAATGTGAGGACACTCCACAATCCACCTACAGGCACACACAGACGCAGACGTGCTGGCATTTGTTCATTTCGAATGGTGTTCATTCCTAAGCCAGATAAAATGTTAATGATAAGGATAAATGTCTTTCAGCATTATATGTGATCCCCTTGCCTGTGGTACAGCTCTTAAGGCATGAAACATCCTTCATGGTAAAATGGCAGCAAAGGACTGTGTAATCAGAGGCAAGCTGACTAAAATGGAGTCACGCGCAGTGAGTGAGCACTACCTGCTACTTGGAATAACACAGACGGTGCCAACGAAAACTTGCCAGTGCCAGCACTGGTCGCACTTCTTTTTGAATGGGTGTGGAGAGCTCAAGTTCCTCACACATCGGCTAAGCCGTTGTGATCTCAGGCATACTCTGTCGTGAGAAGAAAGAACACAAAGGTACACAAACGACAAGCCTGTGGCTCCTACACGTCTCGCCAGCAACAGAGAACACCGGACTATTAGTCATGAGCAGAATAGGAGATTTCCTGTTTGGAGGGACAGTGAAAAATCTGCAGTTGATATTAATAGGTCAACATGGCTTTTCGGGCCAGACTTGGGTGCTGCCCTCTGTTATGTGGACAAAGGTTAGTTTGGTGGACAGGTGTTTTCTTGAATAATGTGAAGGCACTTTTAATGACACTGACTTTTATGAGGTGGCTATGTAACTGACACCTTGAGCAACGATGACCAGAGATAAAGTTTGACAACAGTTAAATCTGCACATATGCAAGTATCGGTTCAAAGTTCATTTGGTGGAGCCAATCAGGTGCATTTATAGCATGTTTTGCTGTTTAAACATTTTTTAATTTCGTTTGGTGGCAGCATTATCATCTGCACGGTGGTTATGAAAATTGATGTGCGAGAACCTCAGCAAAGATAAATGAGCCTTTGCAGCTTAGATGAACTCATCATGAACAATCATGAAAGTTCAAGGCTGGTCTCAATATATTTCACCCTAAAGGACAGCTGCTGGTTTTGAGTGTTAATGTTTAAG
Source organism: Carapus acus (assembly GCA_900312935.1). Classification (NCBI taxonomy): domain Eukaryota; kingdom Metazoa; phylum Chordata; class Actinopteri; order Ophidiiformes; family Carapidae; genus Carapus; species Carapus acus. The sequence goes on from OMPJ01023756.1 coordinate 27,438, forward strand.
CATCTGAGAGGGATATCGTCACATACTGTATCATCATGAATCAGTTTCTTGTAAATTGAAAGAGTACCGCTTTTTTGTTATACAAGCAAAGGGTGAGACAGTGGGGTGCAAGTCAAAAGGAGAGAGGGACCCTATGTGACAGAGCCCAGTTCACAACTGGCATCACATGGCCCTCTTGCCCCCCCAAAATGTCTTTCACTCTTATGCAAAAAGCCTCCTCCTAACCTTGGCTAATCTTGCCATCCTGGCCAGACTGTCACAAACCAAATACATACCCTGCTCTGTCTACCCCCGATTCCAAAGTCTGACCGGTTGAGAGGAGAGGTGAGGGGGTAACAACAGAAGGAAATGAAGAAGAAAAGAAAGGAGAAGGGAAAGAGGAGGTCAAATATGGAGGTAGAAAAGGTGATCACGGACTAAATCTTTTCATTGCATATGCAACCACATTTGCGGTTCCTACAAACTGCTGCTGCTATGCAAGTTATTATTCTCTGCTGTCGCACAGGTTTACGTGTCCGGTTTGATCAAAACACTTCAACAGATGAGCGTAATGAGTACATAAGCAGCGTCGGGTAGGGTGGTCAGGTGGGAAGACATGTGCTCGCAACTAACAACTTTATGCTGGTAGATGAGAACGCACAACTCAGTTGAGATGGAGATCTGGTCCGCAGGCACAGCGAACGCAGACAGACAGAATGTGCTACTAACTTATTTATTTGCATAGCAGGGAATGAAATATGACATCGTGGCTTCAGACCAATGGCTTTGGGCAAGTGTGTGCGTACGCACGTACACGCACGCACGCACACGCACGCACAAACACACGCCTCTGCTCTGATGATTATCCAAACACACACGGAGAGGGGAAACAGGCAGTACAGACAATAAATAAACACGCTCTTCTGATAATCTCTCACAAATCAACGCGCGAGCCTAGACCAAGCTTACTTAGTCGAACCCGATCCCATCCTGCTTAACAATAACACAGCCTCGAGTTAGGCATTGGTAAATTTATGAGAACATTCCACGGCCGCAGACTGATTTCACAACCAATTATCATTATCATAATAAAACACTGCCCTTAAAAAGTAAAATGGAGTTCAAGCCATTCCCACACTGACAAGTTGCCGACTTCTGTGCATTTCGTACTTATCTGGACATAGACACACACACACGTTGATAGTGTGTGGTACGAGGACAACTGTTAAATCAAGTCTGAAAACTCTGCCTCGCCAATCTAAGAGACGTTACACGTTTACGATTTGTCCCGCTATGCCAGTGATGTGGAATACAGGACCTGTGCGAGAGATTTTAATGCGGGACGAGAGAAAAGAGAATGATAAGAAATAAAATTAAGAGAAAAGGAAATGAAGGCGGCGGAAAGGAGGAGGAAGTAAGAGGACAAGCTCAGCGCTGCAACAGTAGGAGATAATCTATTACTATGACCACACTTGGTCTTCCTCATGAAGCGATGAGAGGAAGCAATATCATGTCCCGACAGACAGACAGCCGCCACAGCCGCCCTCCCTTTACCACTTGGTCAGTTTATTTCTGACAATCTGTGAATGTCTGTGTGTGTGTGTTTGTGTTGCCTTTTCAACAAGCATGTACTACAGATATCACAATAAAAAAGGGGGATTGTGAGGGAAGTCCTGTTTATGTCCTGGTTACTCTGCTGCATCGTGGAAGGATTTACAGACTAAAATAACTTAATATTTGTCGCCATTTGTCACACTAGAATATGTTTGAGACAGTCAGTTGAAATTTACTGTTGATGTAGAGGCTGTACATGTGTGTATGTGTATACACACCCACACATACACACACAAATAAAGATTAAGAGAGAACTAACACTTTTGTTATGTAAACACATAAGCCGTTCTGTCTCTGTGCACACAAGAGAGAGACGAGAGAAAGAAAACGAGTGTTGTTCCTGAAATGAACACAAGAGTGTGTGTCTTTATCGGCGTCTGGGTGTGTATATAAGGGAGGCGGTTGCAGACAGGCAGGCTCTAGGGGATTACAGAACAGGACAGGCCACCATAACTCATCATGATGGTCACTGGCCACAGACAGACGGGCTGGGTGAATGCTGATGGTACACTGATAGGAATCTTCCATCATCAACTCACACACACATTTACTTGCAGGGGAAAACCACGGGAGCAGAGCTATTCTCACACTCTCACACACACAGCAAAAACTGCAACACACAGTAACACTCTGGTAATTTTTGACTCATTGCTTTCAGGGCTGATGCCAAGTGTGAATGGCTCTCACTTTCATTCCTCTGATTAATGGTGTTTCTTCCTGTGGCCTCCATGCTCCCAGAGAAAAGAACGGATTCAAAATCATCTGATACCGGCATTTATCGATGTGGACTTTTTCCACTTTTTTCACTTGGTTTTATTTTCATCGTTGACAATATGTGAAAGCCAACGCATCATCGAGATAGAGCCCAAGTAAAGCCAGCAACACCACTAGTGAAATGCCTCCACAGGTTATGAAAACATATTTACAACTGCCATACCACATCTCAGTTTAAATCTGAGTAAATCACAGAAACAGCACAGACTTAATTCTATATCTGTAAATGTCTTGAGTGTGTGTGTGTGTGTGTTCGTACTTGCCACTCCTGATGCCAGGCCATAAAGCAGGCCGGCGCCCTCCGCTTGCGGCTCAAAGATGTGTGTGCTGGGGGGAGGACATTTCTCCTGTCTGATGAAGTTGTACAGCAGAGTCTTCACCAGTCGGCTCGTTAGAGACAAGCTGACAGGGAGACAGACAAACGACAATTTCAGGGGAGTTTCACACAAACCGTGTCAGACAGCGTATTGGTCGACTTTGCCAACATCAGCAACTGAAGAAACCTCTCTTCTGCTCACTTGCAATTAATCTAAAGTACTCTCCGTTGGCGCCTACCTTGAGAGAGCCCTAAAAGAAAATTACATTCATCCTCTATTCACCCATTTCAGCTCCAAGTGCATTTATTGAACACAACAAAGAAATATTCTTGACAGAACCCTCTGTAACTGCTATACTATTAAAGAAGATTCAGTCGTATTACAGCCCTTTCCACAGGAGAATGGCAGTTTTGACCAGTATCATTTTATGTCTTAGCTCTAAGACTTGTCATTATTGTATCAGACTGGCATGTAAACCTTTGATCTGATCAGAAAGATACATGTTCGAACAAAAGGAGGGGATCCAAAACTCCTACATCACAACAGAGGCTGAGCCAAGAGTTGGATCAGTCTCACGACACGATGACTTGGTTTGGCACTCAATGAAACCACTGCGTCGCATGTGAGGACTCATTCCTGGGAACAGCATGGTAGTCTGTGCAGGGAACCAGTGGGGTTCGGATCAGAGAGCGCCATTCAAGTTTGGAGAAGATTCAAATGATCTGGGCCCCCTTTCAAAGCCTCCTTCCACTGACAGATTGTGGTGGTCTCCCTGGAGGCGTGATAGAATCAGACTGCAGAGCACTTGAAATTACTGCCTGGCTTCATCTGTGTCAATGGATGTGGTGATGAGGAATGTGCAGGAACATGTGTTCTGGTCAGAGGAAATATCATCATTAAGTTGAGTGAAGGGAAAGTGTTTCCTAGATGGCGAAGTTCTGTCTTGACAAGAGCACAGGTAGGTAGGTGTGTGTGTGTGTGTGTGTGTGTGTGTGTGTGTGTGGGGGTGAAAACGAGCGCATGCATGACTGCGTGCGAGTGTGACTAGATTCTCACCATCGTCCTTTCGTGATGTGCTGGTAGATCAGACCATCTCGAAGGATGTCTTTGCTGAAGAGCTGGTAGGAGAACAACACCAGGAGTGTGGTCACAGCCTCAAACAAGATGCTGTATGTGATATCACTGCAGGGACAGACAGATTAATTCACTTTACTGGAGCTGATAATGGTTGCATAAAATTTAACTATATCACCCCATGACGCACATTCATCGTGGAGGGGGCCATCATATCTATTTAACACCAGGATCACGATATGCCCCTTAATGCTCTGGAACAACACGTGAGGCTAAAATTCTATTCTTAACGTTCATCCAGGTTAATTCAAGTTAATAGGCCTAATGTGACATGTCCACGAGACCATTTTGGCATGATAAATAATGAAGGCTTTTTTGTCCACAAGGCAATATGTCCACATTTAATATAATAGTAACACACTCTTTCCTCATCAATTTAAATGGCTTTATATAATAATACAACAATCTCTGGACTTGAATCGATAAAGTACCAACCTATTTTTTTGTCAACCCATTTAGGATCATTTTGATTTAAATCCCGTCAAAATGAATGGATGTAGACTTAAAAAAACGTAACAAAAGAAACATGTACATTAACTGCAGCAGTTATCAAGTTGTATATCATGTGGTTTCCTCTTCAGCAACAAACTTAGTCTGCACATTTTCCATTCCAAAGAATGTGGACAAAGCTAAACTCATGTCCTAACACACAGACAGACCCCCCCACAACAGACGCACAACTTAGCCAGACAGTGAACAAAGAGATGTGCAGACTGACAGAGACACACAGACACACATGCACACACTGTGTGTACACATCAGCAGAAACATTGCCAGAGGAAATTGTGTACAAACTGTACATACTTGAAAGCCTCATTGCCTCAGATCATTTACTGTCTGACACACTTCCAACAGCCAACAGGTCATTGGACTTAACAGTTTTTGTGACGTTTACTGGTAAAATAAAATGATGGTTGTTTGTTTATAATAACAGTTGACTTCCAGAATTTTCCAATATCAGCTGAATGAAATAGACACCACACAGGGCACACTTAACATTGACTATACTAAATTTGCCAAACAAAACACTTTTTATTCAAGTGAAAAATGACGAATGATCATTTATCATGACACAAAAGAGTCATGAAATATGAATGCAGAAAAAGATCCGATTAGATCCAAATGCTTGGACTCAGGGAATGAAAACGCAGTGAACTTAATCTGACCTCAATCACGTGCCTGTGTGGTGGACAGAAAACATGCATATTTGCTCTCTGTCATCTTCCAAATATTTGTTGTTCTGAGATCAATAAAGTGAAACTCCTTCACAAAAGCCAGACTCTAATTTAATTGGAAAAGGGACACTGCTTGATATTCAAATGTAAAAACTATATCTACTGGAAAAAAGAAGTGCAAGTCACATTTATAATCAATCGCATCAGATGGAGGCCCCTGGAACACCTTTCACTTGTATGGAGACTGGCCGGAGCCTTCACACCTTGGCGAACAGTACACAGAAAAACACTTACAGCAGGGGCACTTCAACGATGAGGTGCACAAGGTTGGACAACAATTCCTCAAGGAGGTCCTCACTGCTCGAGTCTACACAGACGAGGGGTTGAGAGAGTTATTAAAAAACACATGCACATATGGCCTCTCCCTGATGCTCCGTCAATCTCTCTCCCATCCCATCAATCCCACTCTTTATCCCTCTTGCCCATCTGTTGTTCTTCCTGTTGACCACAAAGAGAAATAGCTGAGTAAAATTAGCCGATTCATCTCATTTTTGTGGCATCTACATGTTCACATAATTCTGCTTTGGTGGGCGACAGATTAACTCGTTTCCCAATCCACAAAAGTAATTTATTCTATATAATTTTACCGTCCTGTCTTGTGGTTTTACTGTTTTTCCATTTAATGGAACATTATCACTCTAATCATTCGAGGGAGAGGGTGGACCCTGTGGAGGGGACAATGTCTCTTCTCCGTCTCCTCCTCTGTCGTGAAGTCACACGGTGCTCACCTCCACATGTGTCTGGTGCCCTCTGCTGGTAGGAAAACTGTAACTGCAGCTCCTCTTCGCTCATCTCCCTTATGAACACCTTGAGAAGGCAGCGGATCATGAACAAGGCATTGTGGGCCTGCCAGATAAACAGCTGACTGTGGAAACAAAAGCAGTGAGGATTAGATTTTAAAGTGCATCATCATTTTGGGGCATATTTTCAAAAACTGATGTGAATCTGACGCAAAAAGCTGGCAAGACAATTTCCTCTTTAGGTTCCCAGGTTCCTCCAGCGTAGCATTTTCGATATCCACCTACTCTCTTTGCACCCTGAGTTAAAGCCTAATTTCTTCAAGTCAACAGACCTGCCTAAGCTTACTTATTTCAGCGGGGACAATGGAGAAATCTGTAATGTTGGTGTGGGTCAAAGGTATCAGCACTGTCACTCGCTGCCTTCATTGACAGACAGAGACAGATATGCAGGACCCAGGCGCCACCCAGCCAGGCCAAAAGTTCAACCAAACATGCACATCTCTAATAATGAGGGAAAATGACAATGATTCCATTGAAAACTGATTATACACACTTTGTTTGCTTAAATTAAATGAGTGTGGACCAGCTTGCTCATGATTACCTTTTATCAGAAGTGTATTAATGTACCAGTCTTTTCATTCCTAAACATTAACGCCAATATTCTAACCAAGATGCATAGATACTACTGATACTAAACGCAATGCTCACTGGAGAGCCGTCTTCTTTCGGACTAAGGTCTGTACATGCAGCAGCATGGACACGAGCACGTTTCCACAACTATTCAAAATCTCGGTTTGTCATTATCAACTTCAGTAAACGTGAGAAACTGTTATGTGGAATTACATTCCTACCTGTAATATGCAATATGTCAGGGGAGGTTCAAAGGGCTTGTGCTATCAGAGGCACAAAATCCCCTCCACCATCCCCCAAAAAAGGTAAAAAAAAGAAAAGAAAAATCTGAAAGATGCTTGCAGATTAGATCGTATTGAATGTGCAATTCCTCATTATGAGTTTTAGTAGGGAGCCTGTACTACAAAATGTAAACAAACCAGGTTATCTCGCATGTCAACTTTTTTGGTAGAACTTCAGTAATTCATTCTATGTTTTGATGACCGAGGTTTCGTCTTGCACTCTACATCTAGATATTTATAGAGTTTTTTGTATCATCTTCATGGAGGATGCAGTGTTGAATAATGATGCTTTAATGGTAGAATTCTATAAAACCACCCCTATTGGCTTTCACACAGTTAACACAAGTTAACACAAAACTGCCAAACACTCACAAAAGGATGCATTCCCAATTTGTATCTGGGGATTGCAATACTCACTCTTGACATTCTGTCGAGATTTTTAATTCTTTGGTTCTTGCAAGGAAAACTCTCACGAGGGCAGCAAAGTTCCCTGTTCTAGGATTGTTCCGGACTGGAAAGACAAAAACAATAAAAACCATCAACAAAACATTTATAGTATGTGCAGTATTATGTACTTCTATGAGCTATTTCAGAGTTCAAAAAATATCCTTGACATAAATTCTAAAAGCAGTTGATTATTATGCAACCAGTCCATGGAAAATGTTTTCTGAGAACATTTTCCATCATGGACAACGTACTGAGGGTCTTGGCCAGGGGGATGACAGCCTCCTCTAATAACTTGGTGTCCGCACTGTTTTATGTTCACAGGAAAAGAGAAAAAAAGAGAAGAAAATCCAATTAATGGAGATGTATTTCAGTTCTGTTTCATCAAGCTGCCGTTTCTGAGAGATAAAGTAAATGCCTTTTTGAGTAAAATCACAACCTGATTGCAGCAGAGCAGGACACAGTGATGTCACAGAGGGAGACTATGTGAACTCCATTTCAACAAATTCAGAAACTCACTCACAGAAACTCACACCTGTAAAGTGGGGCCTGAGCTCACCAGAATCTGTTTTTATTGGCATGTACATGGTTACACTTATCAGGAATTTGTTTTGAGAACATGGAGTAAAACTTATCAGAATATCCTGTGCAAAATCTGAGTATGAACTCATTCTGTATATACAGCGAGTGGCTGAAAGCAGTGCACGTGTACTGGATGAGAGCAATCCATAATCCAATCTATAACTCCCAACCATCCGTCAGAGAGGGAGTGTGGTATCTGACCCTCTAAAGAATAATGTTTGCAAAGGAGCTGAATATAACAGATTTCAGGAACAGTGAAACCTGCTCGAACATTGCTTAGTTGAGCGGCGCTCTGCAAACATCCTGACAGCAGCTTGGTGATGGATGTTGGGAAGTACTTAGGCACTCTCAATACTGGGTGAGGTCTAATCAAACAGGGTAAGCATTTCTCTGTTTATTTTCTTCACTAAAATATCAAATTGATATGCTTTGTTTGAAAATGTTATATGTTCCTCGGTTAATATTGATGACAATTAGGCTCATTATTGTATGTTTTAACTTTAGTCATGTTTCCTTAGGTCAGATGTTTCACCTTAGTTTTATTAACAAGTGAGTTCAGGTAAAAAAAAATATTTGAATGTTAGATGTTTGTATCAATATACCTGCTGGTAGGACTGATGACTGTGAAAGAGATGAGCTGGTTCCAGAAAGGATCGTTCTCTGATATGGCCTCAGCGCTGACCAAGGTGTTGAGGCTGGGGTTCTCAGACAGGTCACTGACCTGGCTGGTGTTAGCTCCCATCTCTGCTGGCTCCACTCAGCCAGACTCACAGCTGCTAAATATCTTTACACAGAGCATGGGCCAAAACCTGTGGAAATTAGAAATAAGATGTTTCAGTGTTGGAGGCTTAATGAGCAACACAATCCAATTATCTCTTCCTCCAGTTAGGTGTAAATGATTTCTATGGAATTCGAGAGCTTCCGCCTACCCCCATGTATGAGGTCACTGTGGTCATTTGCTTTGATTATTTGCCATTGTTCACAGAAAATGTGATCTCATACGTATGTCTTTTGGGCATGGCCAAAAAAATAGAGAATGGCCCTACTAATTGACTACTTAAATTAAGATTTTTATCATTAGCGCTGATTTAAGATAACTGTAATATAAGTAATGTAAGTAATATATGTATGTAAAGGTTGAAATGCCTGTCAAATGCACAATCACGTACAGCCAGGTTGCATTGGGAATACAAACATGGATCTAACATATAACAGAGACTACCTATTAAATGAAAACATAATTCATCAAAATGATCCAAAGTAATCATGGTAACAATCGCCACAGGTCATTCCAGTATCTGAATTCAAAACTGATCATGGGTGTGTTTCAATACATGCATACAAACATACAAGACAGTTGAACCCTTCATGGGCTGCTACCAATATGAACCAAAATAGAACTGACTCTGCCATATTCAATGATATCTGCCATAACACAAATGTAGAAATCCATGCATCAAATTGAAGAGAATCAGTGGCAGGGATCTACCTTCACCTGTTAAAGCAGGATGTCTTTTGTTTTCTTACTGGCACACCTTTGTTGGACGAGTTAGGCAGCCGCCCACTCAGTTGGATATAGGAGAGTCAACAATGATGCTTTAATACTACAGTTTTAGTGTCAATGCGTCCGAGAGTTCAAGACGTGCAGTCTTCCAAATTACATATTCATATGCGGTTTCAAAATGATTTGTCATTTGTCATCGCTGTCTTGTTTTGAAAAACTTTCACGAGCCAGTGCAGGAGGCACTTCTTCGCTCTGTTTACAGCCTTTTTACCCCACTCATGACACGAAGAATATCTACGGTTGTTAGTGTCCCAATACAACAGGGTGGATATGTGAAATTACTGTGTTATGATTATGAAGACGTGCGTCTGGAGTTGGGTTGGGTTGACTTAGGACGTGACAAAAACTCAGCCTGTCTGTTTGCAGGAAATAGACGCCGGCACATGTCAATCCGACGCATAATATGCAAACAGAGCAGACATGCAACATCGAGACATGACGCCGAGATCGCTAGTGTTCGCCGTGCTCCTTGTCGAGTTAAAGTTCGCAATTTAAGGACAGTAGAGAGCAGCTGAGGCTAGTTGCCTCTTGCCTGCCAGCTGACCGCTTACCTGTCAAAATTATCTTCTGACTCTTATCGCGGCTGCGTCACCGTCCTTATCCTCTCCACGGCGGCCGTTGTCAAATGCTTATTCACCGTCTAGTCGACGTCATCACGGGTACAGAGTGACCACACGATTCTCTTTAAATTATGCCCAATTTTAGATAGTCAAGTTTCCCCTACCTACTCTTGTCCTCCATGTTTTCCACGTCGCCATCCCTCGCGCCGTGATGACGTAAGGGCGCCGAGTATACGTCAGTGACGTCCAACATAGAACTCCAGCATGTAGATCGGGTTGAGCTAACGCTCTGCATTCACAGGAGCTATATTGAGTTTCCGACGTGTGGAGACCTCCAGCACGTATCCCAGGCTTCATAACCTTTTTCCCATGTTGAATACAAGCAGGTGCGTTTTTATGGACGAGTTCATATTTCACGTTGCCTGATAAATGGGGTCTGAACTCCTGGCCAAGTCTTCGGGTCCATATATCCATGTTCTTAAATGCGTCCAAGGTTACAGTCTAAAAACAATTCACGAAGCTCGGCGGTCTCAACGTTTCACCTCGGCGACTCAGCCTTATCGTGATTCAGCTACATCTCTGCGGGGAGGCGCAGGAGGAAGGTCGATTTTGTTCAGAATTAATTTCATTTCTGTGAAATGACTCCACACCGAGTAGAGTTACATTAAATTTAAAGAAGGAAAGGAGGAGAGACAGGTCAACAGCAACGTTAGTGATCCGTTGAACTGTCGATCCCGGAAATTGAAAGCGTAGTGGTAGAAAATAGATACAAAAAGTGTCTCATTTCAGCAACTTGAACACTGATAGAAACAAACTGACACAATGCACATGGTAGCTGAGGTAAAATGTATTGGAATAAAGGCTAAAAATGAGATACATTGAAGGTAAACTCAGTCTCAGCAATAGAAAAGGGCAAAATTCACAAAGACAACATCTACTGCCATCTTGTATAAAGATATATTAACAGATGATCTCTAGTATGATATCTGGAAATATGTACATAGTGTGAGATGAACTGCGATAGACTGCAGATGTCAGTCTGTCTTCTTGTCTGCTGCTGTCGTTGCTCCATTGACAGTGGTCTCACCATTGACTTTTAACTGAAAAATACAGAAAATTGGGGTTGACGGATCACACGCCAGCATTCAGCGACTTGAAGCTGCATCATACAGTATATACAGACAAAGGTCTTTGCCAAAAGTTTTACTTGTTAACTAGTGCTAGTTGTAAAATGGAAACATTGATGCTGATACAACATAAACAATACCAAATTTCACATACAGCTGGAAAATCATTGTTCACTTGCTTACTTTTTGTGTCCCATTACATGTTTTGGCATCACTGTTGGCAGTCTCATTGACTGCCTTCTTGGTCCAGAACCTGTTTATGAATGGTGATATGATCGGATAGATGATTGGTTCTAGAAACCTCTTGTAGACCCACAACAGGACTGGAATCACTATACAGGGAATGCACACCATGGCTGAGGTTCAGATGGAGTTCAAACTCGAGAACCTGAGGCAAAGACAGAGGTAGAAATTGTCAAAAACGATGATTGCTATGTTTTTTTTAGATTGTAATGAGTGTCAATTTAACTGTGTGAATTAACCAGTAAGTCGCCTATGACTTTTCCCCACACACAACATAACGATCCCAATCTACATTGACTCCGAGATTATGTTGCTTCCCCATTAGTAATGTCTCAACGAATCTCGTTCACATTGAAACGAAACAATCTACTCTAAGCAAGGGACACTTCAGACGACTCAGTTTTAACTCAACGGCGATTTACTAAAATCAAAGGTGTCTGTGAGGGAAAGGGCTCAACTGCCACTGAGTTGATGACGGCAACACCAAGTGAATCAGTGAAATCGACAGTTTCATTCGTAACCATCACTCAATCAGTTACCATAACAAGCGACGAGGCTCGGTCCATAAGAAATGTTAATGTTGTGAGGCGCTATAGCTTAGCTATAGCAGTTACCACAGTATTGTCGATACGTCTTAACTCCACTATACGTAACACCACACATTTAGTACTCCATATCAAGTCGGTGATACACAACTGAGAGAGCGAATAATCTCACCGTCGCAGAAAATAATCGCTGTCGATGTAAAAACTGGTACGGTGGGTTAAAGGCCCCAAAGTCGACTGTTTTCGTAAATGTTTGGCTCACAGCTGAGAATCCTGTGGGGAAAATGTCCCGCATGCGCAACAGCCACTTCCTCAGTGTAGACGGAAACGGAAGTTGTGAGGTTGAAATACGCGGCGCCTAGAAATAAAAAAAAAAACATCGTCACAAGAACTGGGTCATAACGTCATTGAGCGTTGTGCACCACTGTTGTTAGAGATAGTGCACTCAACGGTGCGGCAGAATGAGAATCAATAGACCCTGTCGTCCAGAACACTGTCCAATTTAAGACCTGCACATAGTCCTAATCTCTTCTAGAGCCGCGATGCCTCTGTCTACGCAGTCTGAGGCAGAAGACCAGCAGTACTGTCTTGTGGCAAGTTTGGACAATGCTCGTAATCTTTCCAATTTACTGAAAGCGGTCACTTTCAAAGAGCATGCCATCTTCACTGCAACTCCGAACGGGCTTAAAGTCACGGTGGAAGACTCGAAATGCTTGCAAGCTAATGCCTTCATTCAGGTCAGCTAACGTAGGCTACAATACATTGCCATGGATTCACGAATTGATTCTGAGAGCGAGCAATCTTGATGTTAACCTCAATATTTTCTACCTGCGATCTCCTCAGTCTGAGATCTTTCAGGAATTCACCATCAAGGAGGAACTGGTGGGGTTCCAGGTCAATCTGACAGTTCTGATGGACTGCCTCACAATCTTTGGAGGAAACACAGCACCTGGTACGACGGCGGGCGAGACAAGTTGCAGTATTGAGACTGCTTTAGTTCTCATCTCCAAACTGCCTTTGTATCTGCAGGGGTGAGCACAGCTCTACGAATGTGTTACAGGGGATATGGTTACCCTCTAACCCTGTTCCTGGAGGAGGGTGGGGTTGTAACCGTGTGTAAAATCAACACACAAGAACCAGAGGAGCCAATTGATTTTGAGTTCTGTAGCAACAATGTCATTAACAAGGTATATGTTTGATATTCAAGGTTCATACGTGACACAATAGTACAACCATGTATGCACCCATCAAGTAATTCTGACATAATGTTAGTCAACGTTCTTAAATCTACATTTTATTGAAGAGCCCTTGATATCGTATCCCTTCTGTAATTCTTTCGAAGGTGATCCTGCAGTCAGAGTGCCTGAAGGATGCCTTCTCTGAGCTTGACATGACCAGTGAGGTGCTCCAGATCACCATGTCCCCCAACCAGCCTTACTTCAGGTTTGCATCATAGTTTTATTCAGCAATTTATTGCTCACAGTATTTCTGACTGAAATTGTTTTGATTTGTGCTTTTCTCAGACTTTCCACCTTTGGGAACTCTGGAAATGCCCATTATGACTATCCCAAAGACTCAGATATGATGGAAGTGTTCCGTTGCACAAAGACACAGACCAACAGGTTAATGCTTTTAAGTGTGGACTTCTTTGTTTCTGTCATATTTTGACGAGATTTAGTATCCTCACTCTACCTAACATGCAAATTATTATTCCTAAATTCAGGTATAAAATGTCTCTCCTCAAGCCCTCGACAAAAGCCCTGGCTTTGTCCTGCAAAGTCTCTGTGAGAACGGACAGCAGGGGCTTCCTGTGTCTGCAGTACCTGGTCAGGAACGATGATGGACAGATATGCTTTATAGAGTTTTTCTGCTGTCCCGATGAGGAGGTGGATTAGGATTCCTGACATGATTGGTACACTGCAGTGTGTGTATTTCGACTGAAGACACTGTACGTTGTCAGGTTGTCTACAGGTTGTTTTTCGTTGGAGATTCAGCTCAACATGTAACTGAAAATCACCAGCAGCAACATTCTCCTATCTTTTCATTAAATATAAGCACTCCAACGTTTCAGTGTTAATGGCATAATGATTGTTTTATCGATATCACACTTGGAATTTCATATGCCATTTTTGCCCAAAGCCCTTGATCCTGTGTATATAGTTGACTGGTGTCACATGAAAATGTCTCAAATAAATATTTCTCCAGAGGTGTTGGCAAGATTGAAACATTTTATTTTCATGATATCAGCAAAAACAAATACTTTTTTGGGTTGATAGGTGTTGTACACAATGTACATAAAGGTAAACAAAATAGCAAAATCCATAAGTAAACGAAATATTTTGACATTTCATACAACAATGGAGCAAATGGCATGTGTAGTCTTATGGAAACTAACGGAATTTTTTGAATACTGGAAAGCTGAGACCTATCGAGATCTTTAACCAGACTTCAGTCTGTCCAGTTACCTGCGTGTCCTCTGTCTTTTGAAAGGTTTGTGTTTGTTTTTCTTGATTGGTTTGGGCACCGGTGGCTCTGTCTCAATATGAACGGGCTTCTCTGGCGCTGGCGTTGCAAAGACATCGGCAGTGACATCATTGACCACGTCCTCTTTGGCCTCCGTCTTCTTAATTTTCTGCAGCTCCTTCACCATCTGCCTCTCTCGCACTTTAGCTGCCGCTGCCAACCGGAGCTGCCGACGATGCTGCACATGAAGGCAATGGTCAGGATGTTATTTCAACTGTGCATGTACAACATGAAATTCAGTCTTGCACATTGGGGTCTATATCTTAAACTAACTTGGACATGTATTGTCAGTTACATTGTGTCTGACAAAAAGAGAGATGAGTTTACCAAATTGGGAGACAGGAAATGGGTATTTTCATAAAGCGTCGGTCCACCAAAGCTCCCCTGGAAGATCTTGATGAGGTTGAGAACAAAGCGAGGCCCGATTTCCACCAGGGAGGCATCTTCCTCTATAATCTAGGGGTAGCACAAATATTATTGTATAACAAAAGCTCATCGATAGAAGAGAACTGATTTCATTTGACTCATTTGAGTGTGTGCGGCTGCTTAAAAGCACTTGGAGAACCTGACAAATGTTAGCACATGCTTTCTGAATCTCATAGACCATGACTGTTTACGTGCTGAGGAGCACTACCTGCTCCATTTTGTGAGGCGACTTGAGATAACTCCTATTATGATTCGGCACTATACAAATTAAACTGACTTGGCTTGACCTCTGAATGTCTGTTTTTTAACATATGTGATGAGGGAAAATGAAACCCTGTTAAAGCCAACTGAACTTTAGGGAGGGGTTCCATCTCTGGTGTGGAGCGTGATTTATCACAAACCTTTTCCCAAAGCAAAGAAATAATTTGGGACTTGGGCAATGCTTAAATTAAAGACCATTACTGGCTTTGTTGCTAGTGGAAATTAATTTTTCATGCAGAGAAAGACATTTTTGTACAGTGCAATGGCTCATTACCTGGAAGTTTCTGAACCATATCCTGTTGTCTACGATGGAGAAAGTGAAGACATGGTCTACAAAAGGTTGGCTCTTAGGGTGGTAACGTGGAGTTGAAAATGTCTGGAAAAAAACATTAACAATGTGTTCAATCAATGTGATCCAAACACACATTTCATTGTCAACACGCCACATCCTAAACACTGAAGCAGATATAAATGACCAGAGTCATTGTGGTTACATAAATACAAACCTGGATGAACAGCTCCTTCAGTAGGGCATAGTGAGGCTCTGCATCAAATTTCTGTAGGGGGAAAATGTGGAAAGGTAGAAATGAATTTAAAAAAAACACAGCACCTTTCATCTGCTCCCTTTGAGCTACCTCCTATCCTGAACTGATATGCCCACTATCCTAATGTCCCCTCTCACTGTATCCAGAACCACAACGCACCAGATAACACAGATGATTTTTCCAAAAACAACCAGTGAGCAAAGTAATGTCCCTATATGATTCAAGTGAGGTTTATGTTCAGGGCAACTCACAGGATCAAACGACAGCAGGGGTCTGGAGCCTTTCAGGCAGTTTCCTGTCAATTTGAGCTCAGCCAGTGTGTGAACTTTGTGACACAGAGAAACAGGAGTCAGTGCCATTAACAACCCCCAAATGCTGATATCTGCCGTATGTTACATGATGATCTTCGAAGGGGTAACTTACTGTTCTGAACTAGAAACTTTGCGGAGGGTCCGTTAGGGCAATTTGAAATCCTGCAAAGCAAGTGCATCCATTGCTGTTATTCAATTAACGTGGCTCTGAGCAAAAACGAAACTTGAGAACTTTGCCAGAAACAAGGCTCGCAACACTCACCACATATACAGGTCCTGCTTCTTTTTTGCCTCAAAAAAGAGGCATTTGTTGCAGTTTTTGAATTCACAAACCTAAAACAAAGGAGAACTAACTAATCATTTTTAGTTTTCACTGAAAAACGTGTAATTATCAACATCAAAGAAGTTTCCCCCCCAGAGCAAAATGAAAGAAAAGAGGAACAGTAATCCACATGTGAATGACGCTGATGTGACAGAATTCTGGAGACTGCAATATCCAAAATTGTTACCAAAGTGCTGCTTGACCTGCAGTAATTGGTAACAATTATGGGCCACCAAAATCATGAGGTGGGTAGGTACTTAATCGATGCATTGATCTATTGAACCAGAAAATTTATAGACCCAGCCACAGAAACAAGGGAACAGCAACAAGAAGAGAACTAAACTTGAATTTCAAACCAGTGGAGATATTCGAAATACTTCAGTATTACAGTAAAGTAGCAACAACACTGGATACCAGGTACAATCCATATGTGGAGATACATGGAGACACAGCAATATATAGGATAACAATATGCACTCAGGATAGACTGTATCTTGTACATTGCAGTGGGCATCAGCAGTATGTGTGTTGCACTGGGAGTAATGTATTACATTGGTCATAAACAATATACACTATGTATTGCACAGCAAGACATTATTTCAAATATGTCCGCATGTCTTTCCTGATGCTGCATGGCCTTTAATGTGGTGCTGGGTGGGCATACCTCATTCACGACAAAGAGCTTGTCCTTCCTGTCCATCTTTGTATCTGCCAGAGACAGCACGCTTGTTGATTCCAAAGAAGCACAGACTGCTCCCTCCTCATGTTAACTGGATGTGCCAGAACCCAAACCTGTGTTTCTAGGTGCTTACCAGCCTTGGAATGAGGCATCATGGCCCTCAGGTCCTGCATCAAGTGTCGGGTTCTGAAGTTGATCCCTCTGGAGGAGAAGATGAGAACTCTCTCTTTGTTGACCCACTTGCCCTGTCGATGGGAGAGAGATTGGCAGACCATGAAACAAAAACCAACAAAGCCACCCTTCTTCTCGTAGTTCTGCATTTCAATGCATGTAAGATATTCCAAATTCTTCGATATTCGATATTCTTTATATATACACACAAAAAATACTGTAAAAAAATACAATGCAGAATAAATAAGAGTAGGTGACAACATCTCTTCGTTTTATGCCACATGTTTTCAACCAGACGGAATGGCAAAGTTAGCTCTACAGCTAACTTATCACATGTGATCGCTTGTGAAATGTCTTAGCTTTTACCTGTGAAACTGGCGCGGGGATCGTCACCTCGTTGATATTTTCCAATTCATTTCCATTTGTTGTTTCGTCATCGATGTCGACAACTTTGGCTTTCTTTGTCTTTTTGTTACCGGGACCCTTCGATCCACGTTTCCTCTTGAGCGCGGACATGTTTTCATTCGCCCCGAATCTCACGAGCCTACGTCACACATGCTCCCGAGATATCGCGATTTTTCCCTGTCAGTTTATTTTCATATTTATTTCATTGAAGACGCAACACGTTTTGTTTTCATACTCCCGACCAATGTATGTCTTTGGACAGGTGAACGGAATTGGCAAGTTATGATTCCCTATGGCGACAAGTCACTTAATGTATGAGTAGGTTTTTTGAAGGGCCACATCTCGCGATTGTAAGACTGAATGACGTTGAGAAAGTAGTTGTCGCGAGATCAAGCGGCAAGCTTGACAACACGCGAGCTACAGCTGGAGTGTGGAGTTACAGCGAATGAGCCAAAACAGTTAGGGTGAAAAGTAGTTGTCATAATAACTATTACAAATAGATAGATTACTGTCAAAGGCTGAAACTTGACAATGAGTTTGGCACACTTTATGCAAAAGTGAGGGATTATGTAGCCTGGCCTCAAGTCCAGCGATAGCTCCATGCTAACCTCTGTCGTGTATGCTGTTGGGTCAGCGGTGTTGTTCGTAAACTATATAAATTTGCCGTTTGTTTTTGCTGGAAGTAACGATGAGATGTCACTACGAAATCCTTGGTTTGAAAAGAGACGCCGGAGATGACGATTTGAAGAAAGCCTATCGTAAATTAGCCTTGAAATGGCATCCTGGTGAGTGTTTGAGCACCGATCAATGAGCTACATCACACCTCTTATGTCTCTCTCTTATCTCCGTGCCTGTCAGCAAAAAAAAAAGAAAAAAAAGAAAGACACGTGTATTTCTCAGATGAAACATCAATCTTCAACACGGCGTCTTGAAGAGTGATACTGTTGCTCCCACGTTCAGTTTCAATACAACTTGACGAATGACTCCTGACAGCGATCACCTAATTTTTGTCATTCTTAAAACCTTCCAGACAAGAACTTGGACAATGCTGATGAGGCAGCAGAGCAGTTCAAGCTCATCCAGGCAGCCTACGATGTACTGAGTGATCCTCAGGAGAGAGCATGGTATGTCCTCTCCCTGGCCATCGCTGCAGAGGGACTCTTGCCGTGGCTCAGAGGACAGTTTGGCTGTTTCACAAGCTCAGGATGGTCCATAACGCTGTCTGTGTTGATATGATATTGGTGGCAGGTATGACAACCACAGAGAGGCGCTGTTGAAAGGAGGCGTGTCAGGAGACTATGAAGACGACAGCGTTGACTTACTGCAGTACTTCACCGTCACCTGCTACTCTGGCTATGAAGATGACGAGAAGGTTGTTATTGCAGCAGTTACATTTTCATTTGGAATCTGTGTCAAGGGACTCACCAGAGAATATTTCATCTTGTCTTGTCTTTTCTTGCACCCTTTCAGGGTTTTTACAGTGTGTACAGGAATCTCTTTGAGACCGTAGTGAAGGAGGAGATGGAGCACAGCAAGGTGGATGATGATGAAGAGGAGGAGGAGTTTCCAACCTTTGGAGACTCTCAAAGCGATTATGACACAGTAGGCCAAACTAATTTATACAATTTTGTGGAGTGTACACACTTGTTGACATTCAATGACAAAGGTAACTTTCAATGCCAACAAGTTTCAATGAGGTATCTGCTGTGGACTCTAGTAGGATCTCTCTTCTCTGTGTGTCCGATTGTAGGTTGTGCATGTATTCTATGGCTACTGGCAGAGCTTCTGCACTCGAAAGAATTTTGCATGGAAGGAGGAATATGACACACGACAGGCCAGCAACCGCTGGGAGAAGAGGGCCATGGAAAAGGAGAACAAGAAGACCAGAGAGAAGTCTCGAAAGGAGAGAAACGAGCTGGTGCGCCAGTTGGTGGCTTACATTCGCAAACGTGACAGGCGAGTGCAAGCCCACAGGAAGCTGGTGGAGGAACGGAATGCTGAAAAGGCCAAAAAGGCAGAGGAGCTGAGGCGCAAGCAGAAACTCAGCCAGGCCAAGTGAGTCGCTAGTAGATGTTCTGGGACATGCACCAAGGTGAAGCTACATATACAGATCCATCGCTCATGATCATCACGTCGTTCCTCACAGACTGGCGGAGGAGTACAAAGAGCAGAGCTGGGCATCCATGTCGGCGCTGGAGAAGGAGCTGCAGCAGATGGAGGCCCAGTATGGTGAGGAGTTTGGGGATGCATCGGGGAGTGATGAAGAGCAGGAGGAGGATGCAGCCAACAAAGACAGAGGAGGTATGATGGAGTGGGATAGGAATTATTGGGTTTGTTTACCTGTTTGTGTGTTATGTTTTTGAGTTGTTGTTTCTGTGTATATGATGGATTGACAGGAGAGGATCAAGCAGATGGAGAAGACCTGACAATCGACTACTATGATGACTTATATTGTCCAGCGTGTGATAAATCCTTCAAATCAGATAAAGCGTAAGTAACATGATGCACACAAGACACTCAAACACACTGAATCTACCGTTGTTACAATGAATTCAGATAAACAAATTACTCTACACACACACATACACACACACACACAAGCCTTCATCAGGCTTTAAATGTATTTATGTTCACTGTTGACAGCATGAAGAACCACGAGAAATCCAAGAAGCACAGAGAGATGGTGGCGTTGCTACGACTACAGCTAGAGGAGGAGGATGACGCTCTCAGCATGAACTCTGACAACAAGGAGGTGTTAGAAGAAAATGAGCAAGATGGGGAGGAGGAGGAAGAGGAGAGGGAGGAGGACGACAAGCCAAAGCAGAAGTAGGCCAGAGTTGAAATCCAAAGCGCAGGATTTGTGTGAATTCATAGAGTGTCTGCTCAGTTTGAAAGTGAAAATTGTGAGTGTGGCTCCTGAATGGTTAGTGTCAAATTGCGTAGTCAGGATCTAGTAATATTTTTTCTTGAATTTAAGACTACTCAAAAACTGCATTAGGATTGACATGCGTTAGTAAAGACTGTCAGTCAGACGCCAGCTGAGTTTGATGTCGCTTCCCTCTTAGGCTCTCCAAGAAGCAGAAACGGAAAAGGAAACAGCAGAAAGGTGTGAAGGTGAGAAGTCAATGTTGTGTTTGTTTTATCCAGATGTTTTTCCTGCTTTTCCTATGCATAGATATAATTTTGTCTTGTTTTTCCACATGCAGTCTTTGTGCTGGATGCAAACTTGTTTTCTACATCTGATCCATCCTCATCTGTGTATGCTTCACTCTCCCTCGATTAATGCAGAGCCCTGCTGCTCAGGAGGAGGAAGAGGAGGAAAAGCCAACAACACCAACCCTGTCTGATGGCACTGTCCCAGAACAACCTGCTGATTCTGCACAGTCTGCTGAGCAGGACAAAGTCCTTCCCCCAGAGCTGAACAGGTGCGTTGAGCCCGGCTCTCCACACACGGATGCTGATGCTGATGTTGCCACGCCTCCCTGTGTTTATTCTTTCTCACTGCAACTTGAATCTAATAGCAGTTGTTTAAGGAGAGCTGTTTGAAAATGACTCCCTTGTGCGTGTTTTGTCAGCAATTCTGCAAAGGCAAAGTCCAAGAAAGGAAAAGGGAAAGATGACAGAAAGAGCGGGAGGCCGCACACAGCAGAAGGATCTTCAGAGGTTTGTCCATTCGACAAAAACATTTATTGTCACCATGTTGATTTCTCTCTCAGCTAGTTTTCATTTGCTGTTTTTTTATCTCTTAAACAAAAACAAACATATAATGCTCGTTCAGATTTCTAATATAAGGGCACGTCTGTAAAAGCTCAAAGGACAGATGAACTGAAAGGAGAAGATGTGTCAGCTGGTCCTGTTGGCCTTCACCTGTTGACCATCCACTTACAGTATACGTGGATTCAATGGCTGTGCGATTAATGAAACATGTTTCTATCTCCATCAGGATGCAATCCTCCGCTGCGTGACCTGCAGCAACGAGTTCCCAACCAGAAACAAGCTGTTTGAACACCTGAAGACCAGCGGCCACGCCACCGCCATTTCCTCCAACGGTACCCGCAGCAATACGGGCCGGGGCAAGAGGACCTGAGTGCATGATTTCATCAGGGGAGGAGACTGAAAGAACACCGAGCAACACTCAAGGGCTGTAATGTAGCTCAAAGTGGGCTGCTAAGGGCCATGACATCTTTTGCTCAGTGAAGACTGAAATGTGTGTATGTGTTGGGATGAGAAACTGTAAGTGTCTTCCATTTCTTAGTTGATGCAGTGTTTTATTTGTGTAAATAAATAGTGTGGATGCATCTGTCCAACTTTGCTTTACTGTTGTACCAGTGTGTTTGACTTCTTTTCAGTGCTTGATGTCGTCATTCCAAGCGCAAGCTCAAGTGCCTTGTACAGGACAATCACGTACTAAAGCAGTCATTCCCAGTCCACCACAAAGATGAAACATTATTCGTAATCGAGTGGGGACAGCAGGGCGTGCCGCAGTCCAGAGGTCTGATCCATAACGTCGTCTACGAGCCAGATGTGGAGCCCCGCCACGTTTGCCAAAGATGACAGCACTTGTCTTAAAATCTCTGCTTTGACGTAATATTGGGTTTAGTTTTCAGGGAAAACCCCGATTTCTGTGAACATGCCTCTATGTTTGTTGTCTCTCCAGTGCCCCACATCCTCCTGTTTGGAAGATCCCTGCAGAACCGCTGAGATGTGTTTATCTCTGCTCCCGACTGACTTACTGATGCTGAACGTGCCCTTATTATTTTGCAATTAATTAAACGGATACAGAGAATTTTCTTTTCCAAAGAATCAATACCCGCCAGTGGTTGTCGTGAAATTTTACCACACGTCGTCTGTCTTCTCCACCAAACAGCTGATGCGGCGTGACAATCTCAAAGATCAAAAGTAATAATTTACAAATGTTTCTCTCTGGTTTCACCATTGGAAATCTGGAAGTGAATCCGAAACAAGCTTTTGAATCAAATCGTCGATTATTTTCCAGATAAGCCGCCGTCTGTCTCTGTCGTATCCTCCCTCAACTTTTGGATAACGTTATTCATCCAGGATGTTCCTATGGGGTCACTAGATGGCGATGCAGATCAAATAAGGCCACACGGAACTATATTTGGTCAGGAAGAATCATGCGGAACTCGATTTGGTTCCCTGCTGGAAAATGGAACTTCAATTTCAGTGAGTTCGACAGCAAATAACAAAGGTTGCTGCATTGTTTTTAAGACATTCGTTGCATTTCTTTTTGGCAATGCGCACGGGACATCTAACATGAGGGACCACAACCCCCTCAGGGACACAGTGGATTGCCAATCGTGTATTGTTCATGTTCATTGTTCTCAAGTGTAATTACAGGTATCTGGATTAATGCTATAGGAGAATTAAAATGATCACCAACAAATGAGGCAGTGCTGAAAGTGTTTCATATCTTCTGTGGTACGTAAGTAAAGTCCCTCACAGGGAAATTGACGTCAGCATGTCACTGACGGGTTTATAGACATGATGAGGTGCATGGAAAATATTGTTCGAGCAAAGTCCATTTAATGCTGTTTTAAGATTGTTTACAACAGAGGTAAATTCATAGTCACAGTTTGTTTCATGGGGAAATGAAATCCATTACAAAAATTTGGACTTGAAATCCAAATACTCATAAAGGTTAATGACTTTGAAAAGAATTAAGTGTCTGTGACGAAAGCGTCCAGGTCACACTGGCCTACTTCACTGCAACTCCAACCAAAATCACTCAAGTTTATTTGAGCTGTAAGAATTGACCAGGAAGGATTCGATGCAGTGTATAGTGAAGCTTTCACACAGTGCGACAAACGTGATTAACACACTGAGGCTGTGGAAGGAAAAGTGCAAATTTCACAGTACAGGTGGATTCAAATCGCACAAAACAAGAAAACGGTTTAAGCGCTGGAGATGGTGAACCATCAATGCACACAAAAAAGATCAGAGCTTTTTTTTTTTTTAAGTTTAAGCATGACTGATAAAAAGGTTAACAGCCCAGCCGGTCTTCTGACTGAGGCAAACAAAGCGTGTTGTGCGCCCGTAGAGTCCAACATGATGGTTGCACCAAGTTGAGTCCTGGCACAGCAGCGGACAGCAAGTCCTTCACTTCAGACCATCGGGTCTCAGACTACCTGTGCTTTTGGCTTTCAGAAGTTCAAGGTGAACTCGCTGTCCAGCTCCATTTGTGTTTCAAATTCAGATGGAGCAGGTGAAGCTCCCTCAGTGACCATCACAGCTGTCCTGTAGAGGGACAGAGAGATGAATCGAGAATGGTAGGCGCACGCGTACACACACAAATCTTACTCCTTCTTTCTTCCTAGTCTAAAAATTTCATTAGATTGGTCAGGGTATGCATTCGTTCACCCCACAAACACCCAAGACAAAGACCTACCCAGGCCTTTGCCCATCTTTTTAGCAGTTGCTCGTGCTCTGTTAGCGCACTTCTCCACTGGTTCAGATCCCTGGATGGGATGCTCTCCTCATCTGTCAAAGAAAAGGGATTAACTTCACAATACTATGTTGTGTGGACCCTGCGTTTATTGTTATCAATGACTCCATTCAAAACATTGAAATTTAAAACAATCTCAACAGTGACAAGTCCAAACATGGTGTCAGATGGCTCTGCATGATTCAATCGCATACTTCAAACATTGGTAT
Source organism: Carapus acus (assembly GCA_900312935.1). Classification (NCBI taxonomy): domain Eukaryota; kingdom Metazoa; phylum Chordata; class Actinopteri; order Ophidiiformes; family Carapidae; genus Carapus; species Carapus acus. The sequence continues at coordinate 51,522 of OMPJ01023756.1, forward strand.
GAGCAGAGAGAAGTGATCATGCCTCAGCCACTCTCATCCACCGGTACCTCCAATGGTGAGCTCGAGGTCCACCTCAGATACGGCAGTTCCCGTGCTGGCCTCAGCGACGCAGTGGTAGCCGGAGTCTTTGATGAGTGGACCCTCTTTGAGCCAGCTGCTCACCAGCACCTCACTCTGGCTCACTTGGTAGCGATACTCCATTATTGGGGTATCCAGCGTGTGTCCATTTATTAGCCAGTGAATGCGGACATCACTGGGACCTGAAGGACAGAATTGTACTTCATGTCGACCCATGGTGGCCAAGGACTTACCAAGAGAGGGACAATCCACAAATGAACTAGAAAGAAACAAGTCGACTTGCCTGTGGCGGCTCCATTTGAGATGTTGAGCGAGCATGAGGAGACATTTGATTATATTTGACATTTGACACAGTGGTCTTGAAAGCAACTTAACATATTGTAGAACCACACACTGTCCCACCTCAGCTCTTGTTCATTGAGTGGAATAAAATATTGACTTGCAACCTGTCTAATATGATTGATCGCTCAAAGAATCTAGACTAGTCCGCAGCATTTGCAACAAATAAGACAAAAAGTCAAAAACGAAGAAAGTGAGGCAGCGATAGAAACGTTTGAAATCAGGATTTATTTAACCTCCCTAGCAAGAGTTCCACCACCTATAATCCCATTAATTTATGTACATCTTCAAAAGAATTTTCCATATATACAGATATATGTACACTTGTCTACAGGCACAAAATAGTTTGAGATGGTGGTGAGACCTGGTTCTCAATAATACGTTTCAGACAGTGGTCGCATAAGCATTGTCAATTAAGTCTTCATCGACGTAGAATTGAATCCAATGAGAGTCATCCAGATCAAGTTTCTTTGCTTTGTGACATTCATTCACTTTGGCCCTCTAAGTTTTAGAGTAGACAGTGGAGATGGACGTATGTCCAGAGACAAGCTTGTTCAAAGAGAGACAGGCTCGTGCAAACTGCATGTTAGTTTACCTGGGCAGGCTGGATTGCACAGGCAGATGTAGGGGGAGAGAATATGACATGCAAGGTGTGGAGAGGAAAGCGATAAAGGGGGATTAGAAGAAGAATTTGGGTTGAAACGAGAGCAAGAATTGGTTAGAGAGGGAGTGTCAGATGCAGGGCCAGAGCCCAGGCGATGTCACAGGCACCACTCACCCAAGGCCAGGCAGAAGAGCAGGAAGGCCTCCTGGGCGTGGACCCCCCAGGCCTGGTCCTTCAGCAGTGGAGGAAGCAGCCGCACCTCTGCCCCCTGGGCCTCCACAATGTGAGGCTTAGTGGCCGAGGAGGAGGGGGAAGAGGGAAAGGAGGAGGAGGAAGAGGAGGAGGAGGAGGAGGAAGGGAAAGCAGAGGGAGTGCTACTTCCAGATGAGGACAGTGAAGATGAGGTGTCGACAGCAGAGGAGGCTGTGAGGGAGGGAGTCATGAGAGAACAGTGTTGAAGAGAGCGACTGGAGGATGGGCCGCGTGCCAACCACAAAAATAGAGAGATGAGTGAGTGAAAAGTCAGAGTCAGCTATGCTAAAACCAGGCGACCAATCTTAAAAAAAAAAAAAAAGAATTTTTACTTAAATTATCAGTTATTTCAGATCATTTCTGGGGGTCATATTAGAGGGAAAGGACAGTTAATATTGCTATGCATCATTTCATTTCATTCCTGTCGCATGAAGGACAATGGCTAATAAAAGTAATTGTCAACATAAAGCGATCCTCAAAATGTGCAGAAATGCCCAAAGGATCCACAGGACACAACTTCACACAAATCTCTGAACCTGACAGTGGTTTTGTACTTCCCCGACAGTTTCCTTCCTGCCACACTTCTCTCAGCATTGGTTAGCTGCTTCCATTGTAGGAGACCCACGCTGGATGTGCAGGAGTTGACAACACTGCTCGAGTAGCAGCAGAGTGAACTAACCTTCCCTGAGAAATAACTACATGAATGAACGTCTATCTACAACACTGGAAAAAGACAAATAACAAAAGACATAAAATCCTAACCACACTAGGGTCTACAAAAATGTAACACGACTCCCAGTTTGGAAAACACATAGAACTTACCAATTTGGTAAAAAATGTTTCCAATTTGGAACTTAACACAAAGTTTTTCTTGCTGAACGGAGGTGAGTGAGTGCAGCCTCCATGAACACAGTTTTGAAGGATTTTTTTCACGGTAAATTCTGGGTTGCAAAGTCGAAAGAACTGAACAATTAACTACATTTGACACTTAGCACTGGACACACATTTTTGTTGGGGGGGTTCAGCTAGTATTTTTAGGGGAAGACTGCAGCAAGACAATGACAAAACACAAGGAGGTATTGAGTTTGTGAGTTTGGCTAGTAGCAAGGCTCATCAGCATCTGCGTACTGGATCGGTTGAGATACACAGTCCACATCGAAAGGTTTCTCCTGTGATGAGCTTTCATCCTCAAAACTGTGTGAGGGGATCCTCCCATTACCACACTCAGGCTCCGTCTCGTACCCTGTGTCCCGAAGAGCCCGCAGTGGGTTTTCCGTGACCTGACTGCTGTTCTGGGTCGGCTGCTCCGTCAAGTCCCGCTTCTCCGTGGCGGGCTGCTCCATTAGGCCCACCTCGCACGATCGATACTCAGGCTGATTGGTGCTCTTGTGATTGCCCAAAAGGGCAGCTCGCAGGCGCAGGCAGGGCGCTGGGAGGTACTGCATGTAGCAGTTGTAGGCCATGGCAGCCAGGAACAGGAGGAAGAAGAGGAGGAAGAGGAAGAGAAGGGCAGTGCTGTTGTTGTGCTGCAAATACTCTGCAGCTGGGACTCTGTTTTCAGGGCGAGGAGCTTTGGAGCTGGAGGGGAGGTGGAGCCTGGGTGGGATTTGCATTGTGCTGCTGGCAGATGGGGTTAGTGTGGAGTCAGTCTGGGGTGTGGAGGTGAGGAGGCCAGTTGTTGTATAGTTTGGTGGAGCAACGACCGATGTTAGTGGAGCCGTTTCTGTCTTACCATTACCTGCGGGGACACGGGTGCTAGATGTCTCCAGACTCCTGAGTGTAGTGGCCGCGTGGCTTGCTGGGTATGAGGGTCTAGGTGGTAGCTCCAGAGTCAAGATGTATTCAGCTAGGAGGTGGGTGAAGTTCTTCTGGGCAGCGGGAACCCATTCCAGTGACCAGCACTCATAGTGACCCTGGTCCTCGGGTGCCACGCTGTAAACAAGAAGTCCATTCTCCCTGACAAGGTGGAATCGGGAGGCCTCAGTCAGTACAGAGCCATTGCATTTCCACACCGCCTGGGCAAAGTTTGAGGGGACCAGACATGGAAGCTCTGCCGAGCTTCCTGGTTTCACTGTCACTCTCCGATAGTCCTGCAGAGACCGTCCTGACACGACTACAGAGCGGAGACAAAAAGAAGGTGTTGGATTAGACAACAGTCGCTCTGCTGTGCTGAGGTTCATAGGAAACTAACAATCAAATATTAAAACATACAACAGTTAGAGCAAGATCTGAGGGTATGCATGCTATACAGTGTCAATTTTTACCACTGCCTCTGCGTTTTACCTTGACAATTCCATGATTGCATTTATTGTGTCAGTCTGCTTCATTATGACAAACAAGACAATTCTAAACAACAAATATAAACATTGAGACTGAGGAGTGTCTTTGTACCTGGAGGACATACGTCAGCATCACCAATCAGACTCTGGATCAGCCTCCTGGCAAACAAAACAATCCAGGCAAGGCATCATGTATAACGAACAAAGGCTGATCAATCGCACAAACAACAAGTTGGACTGGTTTTGCTTTTGTTTATCAAGATGATCTATCTGGCGTGGACAGAGAAGCATGTCATGCTGAGATTTGAGGGTGAAAATTACCTGTGTTTCTTGCTTGGAGTTCTAAGAATATTGACACAAGCAGGAGTTTGAGGATCCCAAGCACAATAAGGGTCCCGCGCCATGACACACTCCATGCAGGACAGATACTTGTCACAAAACGCTGTTGGGGACTGGACGACTCCTGAGTCTGAGCCAGCATACAAAGACTGTGTCTGTGGGAAGACATGGCACAAAATTCAGTAGTGTGGTTTTGGGGGGACGTTGAGGATAATTTAAACAAATTCATACCCTACGATGCTCTTTGTATCAATTTCCTGTCAAACAGCATATTCACATACCTGAGAGGAAAGCAGCAAATTCTTGATGGGCTCGGTGGTCTTCAGGAGCTGGAGCTCCTCAATAATGTAGGCCTCTCCTTCAAACACCACCGATTTATGCAGGACCCCTTTGTCTGAAGGTAAAAGTGCAGACATGTTATTGAACTTTGTTGGCACGTCATGTGATGGACACAAAGGATCTGATGGAAACGGATTAGTCCTGTGTACAGCAGCTCTTAATTGACCTGAAGGCTGACATGTGACAGTCCCATGAGGACACTGTGTCATCTATCTTGCCTGTTCCAGTGAAGACGACATCGTAGACTTTCTTGTCGAGTGCTTGCACCCTCTCCACAATGATCTGAGTGTAGTTGGCATCTTTGGTCACAAGACGTGGTCTGTTGCCAGTAGGCAGGACAGGGTCCTCCAGGAGGGGGTGGTCTTTGACAAATTGCAAGGTCTTGTCTGGGAGGTGGAGGGAACTGGAGATGCCCTGCTGTCTCATGAACTTGCTAATGCACTGTAGGAGAGACAAGTCATTCATATTCCACTGTCCAGCTGGTTTATGTCAAATGTTAAAAAAATAGAGTTCGGGAGCAGACAGGCCACAATAAAAATAGAGGAAGTGGTTGAAGAAAAAAATGCTGGTACAACACAAATGAAATGAACTGACACCAGACTGAGCTGAAGGTACTAACCGCTCCAGGTCGTGGGGAAGGAGCAACGCCACTGTAGCGGACCCACTTGGTGTGGGAATAATCCATCGTGGCTTTCTGCATGTATTTGCCCTCAGAGAAGACCTCCTCCAGGCTTGACATGTTGTAGGCGCACACGGCTGACAAAGCCACGTTACTCCTGGGGACGTGAAAGAGGAAAATGAGAAGGTACGTCTGATAGAAAAGATATATTTCAATATTGCACATAATATTTCTTTCAGACTTGCAGACAAATCCAACCACTCACCACTGAGAGGTGAAGACCCCATAGATAATAGTCTCTCTTGGGTTTTTCCCCTTGAGGATGAAGATGTCTTGCACCACATTGAAAACAAAGTTGATCTCAGGCATGGAGCACACAAGTTTGGCCTTCAGGAAAGACGTCCACTTCTTCTGCAGAGTGCGCTGCCCGCCAAGGTCACCCTGAGGCGGAGGAGAAGTTCAACAGGACAGAAGAAATCTGTGACATCACACACACACGCACACACGCGCGCACGCACACACACACACACACACACACGGTGCTGCTGATATGAACAGATGGTTCACAAGGTGTGCTCACCTTGCAGACACGAGCCACCCTCGGAATGAGTAGCCTGCCAAAAAATTCATATTCCACCGATACCTCAGTGAAGAAGAGGTAAATTTTGTCATCCTCTTCATGTTCTCTGTTTCCCCCCTCCCTTATCACATCAGCGAAAACAAAACTGGGCTCTGCAAGAAAAAAATGAAGAGTTGTTGCACAGAAACAATCAGAAATTCAGAAGCCTTTTTTCTGAATCCCTGAATAATAACAATGTAATAACATAATAATAATGACACTGATGATATATATTTTAATGAGATGATTGCTATGAATCATTCCTCATGATTTATCTAACATACCGTCCCAACTCACCATTGAGCCATGATGTGGAGTACTCTGTCCTAAGAAGAGGCTTAGACGGAGAGTATCTGGAAATAATTGGTTCACTACCTAAGAAGTTATAAGCCGTCCCTGAGTACAGCTCTCCATCTGATGGAATTGCAAAGGAACACCGTTAATTGTCCCTCCTGATTCAGAAGACTTTTCAGTACCCACTAAAACAACACCATACAAATCCAACTCAACTCACCAACCATGATAGTAGTAAAGCTTTGAGAGGGGTCAAAAGGGCACTTTCCCTGGCCATCTTCAGCCAGACCCAGCAGAGAGAAGTCAGACAGGTTCTGCAAAAACGACATGCACTAAATTGTAAAATGTGTGAAACCAGAAAGCACTCGCTCATTTATTTTTGGAGACTGAGAATTAACCCACCAAATAGTCACACTGAGGTTTGAAGGCGTGTGTACCACAGACATATAGTCGCTCATCGTCTAGCACTTGGAGTACTCGGATATAGTTTAGACAGTCTGTCTGGAGGTCAAGATACAATTAAGTAGTCAGACTTCACATAAAACAGGGGTGAGCACACCAAGTTTGAGCAGCTGTTCATTGGGGTGAAGAAAATATTAACATCAGACATGATGTGCCAACCTCTTTAGATTTTCCTTTGAGGGAGCACATTCTTACAGGAGTTTCTCCAACAGTCCACAGAGCCTGCAAACAGAAAAGAATATATAGAGATTAGGACGAACACTGAAACTGGTTTTAGTTTTCTCATTGCAGTCTGTAATTTCACACCTTGTTGCTTCTCATGGAAACATTTTTCTTGTTTAGCTCAAAGATGGCCTCCCGGGCTCCGACATACAGTGCATCTCTCTCTTCAATCAGCAGCAATGTGGAGTAGTTGAAGACGCCTGGCTCAGAAAACTCCATGAGATCTAAATCTGAAAAAAAAAACAGCAAGACTGTGTTTTTCAAAACAGAACAAATCGGCTTCGTCTCATCACTTCTTCCATTTCCATTTAGCAGTGTGAATTTGTAAAAGTAGAGGTTTGAGGACGCTGAGCCACAGGAATGTGCCCCTGACTATCTGGTTGTTCCACCTCAGTACATTGTGTGATTATGCTTACATGTTGGATTTTGTCCAAATTGATAACAAACCTACTGATGTTGTGTTAAGCACACCTGCTTTGCCAGGTGCGAGTGAGTTCATGTTCATGTTACACAAGCACGACTGAAAGTTAAAAATCTGACTGAATGCACGCGGATGTTGCGAGTGTTTTCGTGCACGTGTGAAAGCAAGAGCTGCAACTCAGATACCGCAGCTACTTATGTACGAGGCAGCTTCTTTCTCACGGTAATACGACAAAGCTTAAGCAACGTTCGTGGCGAGACAAACGTGCCTCAGAATAGATGAAGGAAACAGGTGTAACCAAATACACTGCCTTGAAAAATAGAGTTGTGAAATTCTGTTGAAATGAACACTCTTCTCTATGATTTAGTTTACCCAGCGCCACCGGCTGGGATGTAACACGATAATCCACCACAAACTGGGTTGTAAAGCTGTCATCACAAGAATCCAAAAAGAAAAATGTGCCACAAACGCAGTCCCACAGCAAAAAAAAAAATGGGAGGAGAAAGATATGAACACGGCAAATTATTACGATAAATGTGCAAAAGTTCAGTACAATAGAATAAATACATGAACAAAACAAAGATCACAGAATTAACAGAAAATAGAGGCATACCCTGTCGTTTCCAGGACGTGCGGGCAACAGCGTGGGGTCCATGGGTAGAGACCTCCAGGAGCAGACTAAGAAATACTCCCAGCATTCCAAACCCCATGTTGGACTCTGATAACTTTGGAACTGTCAAGTTTCCTCTGCAACACAAACACACACACTGGCTGACCGGAAAAGCTGCTTAATGAAAACTTATACACCAATGAAAAAAAAATGCAGAAATCAATTAGTTTCACAAATGCAGATTTTGCAACACTGGGCAGTCATCAAATTAACTGCCCAACTCATACTGGAATGTGTATCAACTGATCTTTTTGTGAATGGATAGGAGGTTTAGACATGCATAGTGTACACATGGACCAAACCGTTGGCCAACATTGTCACAGTTTCACTACAAACAGGTGGCATCTTAAGGCCTGTGGTTTAACATATTTAGTGAAATTTCTCAATCTCCCCAATCGTTTACGTACAGACACAGACAATACAGCACACACTCAGCCAGACATTGGCACAGGGTACAGCGAAGGAGAGCGCGCACAAATTCAGCAATGCGGCGCAGACACAGACAAAGGAATGCTTTGCAAATATTGTCAGCATTGAAAACCTTCACGGCCGTTAATCAATCATGCACAGGGAACACTTCCTCTCTCTTGATTTCATAGTGAGAATGCAGCCGCAAGGTGGTCTACAGACTTTGGACTTGCTGTCCTAGTCTGTGATCATTTCGCACTGATGTTTCATGTCAAATTATCATCCACATTGGGGGTGACCTGGCCCAAAATCTGCAGTGAGGTACTGCTCAAGAGGGTACAAATACATGTGTTCAAGGAACCGCCATGACACATTTGGGGCCAACTGGTAGCGTAGTTGCAAGAAGTCGTTTTCTCTGTCTCAGATGGGAAAGTGATCTTGTGTAGAAGCAGGTTATTCTGGTTTAAATGACACTCACCAACCAACATCGCTCCAGGTCACATTTTTAAAATGGGTGGGTCAATCATGCAAAATGAGAGTATGACACGTTATTGGGTATCTCATAAGAGAAGAATGGAGACTGTAGAGGCATGCAACACCGTCTGTCCCAGTTCATTTCAACTGTAGTGGAAAATCGTCAATTTCAGGCACAGTTTAAAAGTATGTGGGTCCTGTGTTAGTAATTAGTTACCCTGGGGGTGGGGGTAGGATGCCATTGGCCTGTCAGAAGCACAGCATGGATAAACAATCAATTCACCCCACCACAGCTAGAGAAAAAGGGGACCAGATAATTGATTATTGACCTGTTTGTGGATGAGTAAAAATGGCCCCGAGTTACTATTCAGGATTTCTGCCACATACAGTACATATCCAACTGGTGGAAGTCTCAGTTCTAGGTTGAGCTACGGACTCGGCCCAACTGAAGGTGTCTGTATGTGTGGCTGGCCTTGTGGTCCACAAAGGTCTATTGTATGGTGAGGATGAGGGCAGTCTTCACTCTACCACCCTCCCGTCTCAGCTCTCAGGGAACTTAACAGACCAAAAAGAAACAATAGACAGTGACAGAAAGACTCAGATTGCAATCTGTTCCCATCATGGAAATGTTAAATGACGCCACAGAATTAGCTGTGCAGCATGTGATCGGTGGACAAATGGCGAGAATAATTTCAAAGTGAAACCAACAGGCATGTAATGCGGGCTCAGTGAGGGTGTGAGTTCCCATACAATATTACAAGACTGAGCCCGGCCCATATGGGCCCACCACATTAGTAAAGCCCTAAACTACAGCCATCCCATTATCTACGCACTCCTCGTGCCCTCTATCAATCTCCTCGCCATAAACCCCACAGGGCGAAAGTATTTAAAAAAGCTTCAAACCTCTTTTGAGAGTCAGTGTTACAGTAACTGGGACGGCGCACTAGCAGCCACCCTATGGTGTTGAGAGATTTAGAGGCAAGGCAATACTGGCCAGGGATATTTAAGATGGCTACCATGCTGGCAGGTCTCTTTGAGCCCTTTGTGCTCCCATCCCAGCTCCTTTGGCTGGGCCCAGCGACAGACACCTGCTTGGGGCCTTGGGGTTCTCAGCACTGCTTGGCTAACTGGGAAAAGATACTGCCAAGATGCCTGCCGAGGACACAAGGGAAGGGGGAGGGAGAAACCGGAGCTCCGTCGACACTTAAGAGTTTCGAAGTGTGAATGGACTCCTCATCTATAGTGCCTCAGAGCAATCCTCTCTCCTGCAACAGAATTGGTGGTGTCGACATCAAGTTTAAAAAGATTTACCATTCACGCCTCAACTTAAAATTCTAGATTGAAATGAAAGCTCAGTAGAAACTATGTGTGCACCCACAGTCAAGAACCAATCTGACTCAAAGCATAAACTATCAAGGTTTCTAAGCCCGTGGAACACAATGGCAGTGGGAGGAGAGCGTGCCAGCGTAGGAAACTTTCTCATTCGTGACATCCACGTGCCTGAATAAATCAAATTCCAATATTACAATACCCTGGTCTGTTACTTGAGGTAAGATATTGGACTTATGCCAATTTCATCTAACAACACGAACAACAGATTCAACACATCTAAATTTGCTTTGCACCAGATTGGGAATGCTTGTATTAGTCCATGTTGCGTCATCATGGAAAAACAATGACCCATAATCTTCAGTTCTTTTTCCAATCAGATTTCTTCTTTTGCACTGCATCTTCTCAGGCCAACAGTTTGGATGCAGCTGTGGCTATAACAATTAAACCCGCGGTCCGAACCACATGAAAGTCGCAAAACACAGAGCTCCATCTCCCATAGAGAATTCAAAAGCCACCCCGTCAAAGCCTGCAACGTACAAATGAAATCATCTGAATCCCAGATAGCCACCGTGTAATCTGCGCTGTGTGGTTCTCTAAAAACAAAACGACAGCGGAGGAGAGAGTTATAAGTTACATTATCCTTAGTGCCAGATGAGACGCACACTGCTGTCTTTAAAAAGCCATATTGAGGATTAGCAAGGTGACCTGTAACATTTAGAATACCAACAGCTGGAGACATCCTGATGATGCGGCAAAATGATGCACAATCCTCATGCAATTCATATACAAAAAAAACACGCTGCATTACAATAACATAGGTAGAAACAGAATACCATCCAAAGCCATCAATGGCGAAACCAAGTCTAAATTTGAGGAAGAAAGTAAGAGCTTGAGCAAAGGCCACACTATACACATGAAGTGAAATGGAAGCCGTCCTATATAATTACACATTGCTAGGCCCCTACTGAGCTAGCATGTCAACCTAAAGTGGCCACAGCAAAGGCAAATGAGGGGTCAGGTCCAGTAAAGGGTATATTTAGTCCGTTGATGGAAACCTTTTTAAAAACAACACACCCTTCCCTGAGTCACATGGCCAAAAAAGATCTTAGGGGGGGGAAAAACGTTGCAATAAAACATTTGGACAAACGAAAGCAGCAGGAGGAGGAGCTCTGTGGCATTTCCTTTGCCAGTTCGGATGCAGTCTAGTCCATGCATCTTAAGTCCAGCATTAAATTGTAATCAAGGAGCACACTTGCTGCTTCTGTTTAAAAGGGTGTGAAGGAGATTTACGACTGATAATTGCAATTGCAATTGCAATTACAAAAACAAAAGGAATTCCACTTTCCACAACTGTGAAAACCATCTTACCAATTTGCTAATATAAGTTTATTCTTTTTTGATTAGAATTTGTCACAGAGTGTATGCTCCTATCAAACTCATGATAGCAACAGTAGTTGACAAATGTTGACTACATTTCACAATTTTACTCGCATAAACTGTTGTGCTTTTATCAAATCATTATATATATATCCAAACAGGTATATGTACTAATACAACAGCTGAAACAATACCTAGTCTATTTTTCAATCTAGGACTGATGTCTGCCATTCAGTACACTGTGAGAGGGTGAGGTTTCTGAGGCTACTATAATGGATGTGACCTTGAGGCCTACATCTTAGAACAATTTTAAGTGGCTGTTTAACCGTCCAGACTACTTTTCCTGGAGAATAAGCCATGAGCCACAGATGACTGCCCCACACCCTTGCCTTAAGTTGAAGTCAACCAAAAAGTGTATGGTGATACTGTACATAATGTCAAGTTGAAGACCACTGGTCTTCCCAACCAGACTGTTATTGGTTCCCCCATCAAGGTCAAACATTTGAAGAGGCAGTAAATGTCACAGAAAATGGATATTGTATACATCCTCCCTGTTTACAGAGTGCGTCTGTTGGACACTTTGTTTTTTGGCTTTTCTTGGAGTTTGGCTAGCTCTTATTTCATGGTTGTGGTTTGGCAAGTAAGAAAAGAGAAAAACGCCCCTTATTTTGGTGTTGTTTGTTTGAAACTAGCGTCCACTTAGCTGCAAAAGCAATCCCAGCACATCCCATAGAATAAGAAAATGCCCAGAGAAACAAACACAATACTGACTCATTACTCTAATGTAGATAAAAAAAAAACACAGGCAAAATCTGTACCCAAAAAATGGCCAAGGGATCACAACATCTCAGGGAACTGAGGAGTCAAAATCTTCTCAGCAAATATTCAAAATGTTTTCTCTGCATCGTTTTAAAAAAAACACTGTGAATCTGATATCAAGCGTCGTTGAAAATGTGTAGAGCAAAATTGCGAGTAGATCAACCCATTCAAACCAGCGTACACTACGTGAACATTATTTGACTTTTAAGTCAAAATTTTACAAGCTAAATTGTAAAGCCGGTCTCAGCATCCATGTCACTACCTCGTGATGTCAACACATTACAAAGTGACAACTATGTCAATGTAACGTGTCCAACCTGTACAATGCACACATTTAAGTAATAAGAAGTCACATGTAAACATGATCAGACAATTGAAGTGCGGACGACATACCGGTGACCCATTCAAGGCGACAGCAGCAGCATTTAACAACAGCAGCAGCAGCAACAGCATCTACCCAAGCCTTGTTGCAATAACTCGAAAAATAAATCTGAATAAATCACTTGGCAAAAATGAAACAAAATCAAGTACTGAAGGCATGTGCGTAAAGCATTTCCTTTGCAGAGGACCAGAGTCAAGTAGACAGAAATCAGATTGCCCAGGTGCGGCCATGCAGCGAGGAGATGAAAGGGAGGAAAGCCCCAAAGGTGTTCAAGGGGAGGAGGAGGCTGGAGTAAGCGAGCAGCATTCATGTTGCAGCATGCAGCGGCTCAGTATCGGTCTGAGGGAGGGAAGGGAGTAGAATTTCTGACCTGTGGCTCCTCAACAAGTTGACACGCTCTTCTTCTGGAGAGATTTATAAAATCGTCACGCTAGGGAGGGGGAAGAAGACAAAAAGATCAGGTATGGCAATGGAAGTGAGTGACAGAGAGGCAGACGTCAGGGAGGGAGAGTGGGGACAGCTGTGAGTTACAACCATACACGCATGGATATACAAGGTTGTACGACAGTGAAACAACATTCTCACACAAAAGTACAAACACTGGGGTTGATGCATTTTAGTGGAGAAGAACGCCAAAGCACAAGAAACATATGTTCCTGTCATTTGCTATCTGGCTGCCCTGGATAGCAAAAACAGCTTCTAAGTTTTGCGTGTGTGTGTGTGTGTGTGTGTGTGTGTGTGTGTGTCCATCCACGCACGCATGTGTGTGTAGCCACGTGTCTGTGGGCAGGCCAGATGTGAGTTTAGCCAAGCTCAAAGTGAAAGCATGCCTCATTCAACACAGACTGGATTTCTTCTGCATGGTATGGGAGCTAATCCAGGACTTGTTTTATCCCTCTATAACAGGTTGCATAATTTGGATGATTACTGTGTGTCCTCAGTGAGAGGGAACATTTGGTTTTGCACCTGCATGAGCGATGACATAGTGCGTTACAGTTATTTGAGTACCGGTAACTTTTGGGGAAAAAAATATTTTTACTAGTAGTTTTACAGCACGACACTTATTACTTAAGTGGGTCTTAAGGAAGACATGCGACTATTACACTACATTGGGTTGATTTTGCAAGAGCAACCTAATAAATACCTATAACTGTTTCAATCGTAACCACGCAGCACACAAAAACATCAACTATGCCAGCAATAGCGTTTCTTCTGACAAACTTTCACAGCATTCTCCAGTTCCCCTGTGGCAGAGAGGGAAGATTTGAAGTATGAAAACTGGCAACCTGGCGAACTGTCTACCGTTTGCATTGCTAGGCTTGAAGAGGAAGATGGCTTTCAGAAGGAGACAAACAATTACCTGATGCAGTGTCAGCTGTGTTTACTACACAGCAACACTACTGAAGGTATCTGCTTACCAATACTGAGCCTCTGATAGAGGTAGACATGTGGCTGTGCAATTTGTCTGCATCCCTTTACTATTACCTTACTCTGTACTTTTTCTGCTAGAAAGTTAGACATGTCCACATCACAGTAGTCTGTGAGTATATGCTCAGATTTAACCCCTTGACTAGATTTAGTTATTTTAGCAAAAGCAGCTGAGTGTATGACAACGTGTGTATTTTAATGACTTACTCGCTTGCAGCCCCTTTGCCTAATATTTTCTGTCTCCTGAGGCTCACCCCAACAAAATGAAGATGAATACATAACTGATAGACTCCAATGGAAAACTTAAGTCCTCTAATGGTTTTGTGATTGGGTTTCTTGTGTCATTGTGCATTTGAATGTTATCTGATATTGTTGTCTGTCTGATAAAAAGGAAGATCTTTCTTCAGTATTATTTTGGTTGAATTCTTATAACTTGAGGAGTTAGATTTTTGAGTAAAGCTACTCTTACTTCTGCACAGTTTTTGGCTGCTGTACCCAACTCTGGTTTGCTGTGCTTGCTTTCACACTTAATGCATGAGTCGGGTTGAAAGCATGCTTTTCACTATAACTGCACAAAAGCATTTTTTTTTCCTAACAGGAAAATGGAAATCCTTCTGCTTCTGCTGTGACAGATGGTTGAGCCCTCATTCAGCGGACTTTCCAGTCGGTTCCCTCAGACTGCCTCCAAAACAACAGGAAAATCCTTCTACTCAGCTTCACCACCAAGTACATCAACCTTTACTCCCGCAGTCTTTTGCAATTCAGCCGACCCAGAATAATTACGTCTTCTCCGAGGTTTCAGATGTGTTCTCCAGTCTGGGGATACCGTCTCTATATCTCAGTGTCACTGTATCTGATCACACGTAACAATAATTTACTTGAGAACAGTCAGTACTTTTGGGAGCAAGTTCATCTTTTTAGATCAAGGTCAAGAGTCTTGCCTGAGAGCAAACGTGTGTATCCACTTAAATACAGTAGGACAGAAACAGCTCTACCATTAAACACCCGACTATCCGTCACTCTGTTTCTCCCATCCCTCTCCACAACACATTTGCAACAAAGCACGTGAGAATGGTGCGACGAGTCCCATGTCTCACGCTTCAGACAGCATCAATGGACTTAAGGAAGAAGATGACAGCTGTGCAGGATTGATGAGCTATAGGCCAAAGGTTGTATCCCCCTCGACATCCTTAGGAAGCACTTTGACTCAGCTCCCACAAAACCCCAGTGACAGCTGACCCACAATCTTCCCGAAAACCATCGCGAACCACTGTGACAACATGCCTTTTGATGTCTCAATCTATGCAGGCTTCGGTGGGTGATGTGGGCGGGTATGGGTCCGCTGGTGCCCTCTCCACGCCCTTGGTGACACCTTGGTGTGGGGAGGGGGAAGGAGAGGAAGTGGAGGTGTCACAGGGTCCAGGGATGTTAATTGATGAGTGATCTTGAATGAGGATGAACAGAGGCTGGCCTTTTCATCACTCTTTCAGCCACAACAAATGAATTAATGGCCTCTCCTTCAGCAGCAAGGCTTAAACATAAACAAACTGACAGGCTCAGTTATAGAGCTCCTTCCACCATGACACTTGATTTCGCTGAGTATGGGTAACCGACCAAGCTCCGGCTGTGTCAGATGCTGAGCCATGTTGCCAAATTATAGGGATTATACAATTTGTCCGATTTGGGCAAAGTATCAATTCTAAGTATATCATTTTCCGAACATACGCAGTAAAAACTTACCCTAACAAAAGCAAATAAGTTCAAAAGCTGGTACCCAAGCCTGAGCAGATTTAAGCCATTTTGAAAAACCAGGAACTATTACACTTGACTAACAGAGGCTCAATTACAAGGCAGAAAAGTGATTCTCTCATCACATCCATTATCTTTGACTCAGTGGTGAGACACATCATGTTTTGTCAATCTTCAGGGGTCAGTTGTAGTATATTACATTTAAGGAAGTGGGTTGATTGATCATCTGTGAAGTTCAAGGTTTGCTGATTTTATAAAATACTCCTTCTCAGTGATGCTATGTCGCATGCCCTAATGAATGGGACCACAAAGTTAGAGAGTCACAGCCCTTTTAGACAGACGTAGAGCTTTGTTGCTGTCACTGGTTGAAATCCCCTGAGTGTGACATGAATACACAGCTCTTGGGGTTCAAGTCCGAGAAAGGCCAGTCATCGTTGCGACAGTGCGATCATTCCTGTATGATTCTCCTATAATCCACCTGTCACATACAAAGCATTCTCAACCATCGTATGCAGCAGTCCTTGGTGTCCACTTATAAAGATATGAAGTCTCACTTGGCCATCTCCGTGTCCTGACACAGATGGGGGCAGGAGCAAATGGGGAACAAAGACAAAATGGCTCATTTATAATTTGTATTTTCTCCTTGTTGGATGACATAATAAACATTACAAAGCATTAGAAATGCTTAGTTTCTCCACAACTGACTGGACATTGAATTTGTTTTTCAGTTGTTACTCACAACTCACTTGAGGGTAGAAAGAGAGGTTGAATAAGTTGTCCTTTCTTTTTTATGTGCTGAACTCATGGTTCGGAATTTATTTTCAACAATGCTTCGAGAGCATGTTCAATTTTATCTCCACTGCCGAGGGTGGGTTGCCACTTGACCCAGATACACTATTGACGTACTATCATGAAACCTGGCCGAGTTTCTGTTTATTGAAACTCTGTTGGGAAGGTCCAGGAACCTGCCGATTTTGCGCAAAAACATTCACACGCTCACAAAGCTGCATGAGGAAGAAGATTAGTCAGGCTCAAGTTTCAAAAGAAGAGAGCTAAGTTTTAGCACCTCCGCATTACTGCAAATCGTGATTTACACACTTTTCTCATTTCACGACAGGCCACATTTGAAAATTGAGAAAGTTGCAGATCCACTTCTTTTCCCCACTAAAGAACATGAGGTGGCTCTTGGAATTATGTAGTCTGAGACAAAGAGTTTGGGGACGACTTAACATGTTATCTAAAGGCATTAAACTTGTTTCTGATGTGCAGACCAACTTGGAATCATGGAATACAAATTGGAATACATGTATTGACAGGAATGTGGGGATGATATCGCACCATATGTAAATGATCTAAAAATGGGGTTCATGGGATTCTATATGTGAGTGTGTGTGTATGCGTCTGTCCACAAGATGAAAACAAGTACCAGTATTCCTCCTCTTCTGTCTTTGTATGAATCTTAAGTAGTTCCATGTTTGGGGAGGCTTTGTTCGACAACACTGGTGGGGGTGCTGTCCTTCACACTATCCCTCACTTCCCTTTGGCACAACATTTATCATTCTTACCCTGACAAACAATTATTCCACAACATGAACACACATCTCATGCATAAAAACCCCCCACCGCCGTTCTCCCTGACCTGTTGCTTGGTTACCTTTCATCCAAAAGAGCAAGTTGTCAAGAACGTCATCGCTTCTTTTCAAATAATCTCCAAGAGGCAGTCAAGATACATTTCATTGCACGTTTGATTTCAAACTTAAGTGTAAGGTAGTAAAGAAAAAAAGGAATAGCGAATTGCTCTTTGGGGACATGTAGCTTCATCCAGCCCTACTTACCAGAAACACGCAAGTGAATTGAGAGTAGTATGACACAATGTACTCATCTGTGCCAAGGGAAATACCCAGAGACAGTTATAACATCAAACATGCAAAGCTGAACAATGACATCTGCTGAGTAACCACCAGATCTCCAGTTCTCTCACAGAAAGAAGTGTTTAAGTTTGTCTTGGAAGTCTTCACTTTCAAGTCATGCATTTGAAGTGTCTCTGATCAAATACACTGGACCAGAATGTTGCAGAAGATGTTTTATGTTTATTGTATTCGGCATGCTGACTTAGGGAGCGAGATGGTTTGACTAGAAATGCTGCATTGTGGTGTTGGCTTGTGTGTGCGTGCTGTCCAGACATACGCTTGATAACTGTCAGTATTTCATGCTCGCATATTCTTCCAGGGAAGTGCAGCGTGCATGCTGTAACACTCACTCAGATGGATTTGCTCATCTTAGAATATGCTGTTCATCAAGTGACAACAGCTATAACTGAGTAAGCACAACCGGTGAGACAGAGGCTTGAAAACAACTACCGCGATTACAAAAATTACCCCAGTAAGATGTGTGGGTCACTAAGTCTAAAGAGAAACTTTTCCCAAAATAATGAAGCAAAGGCTCTTCCAATCACTACGAATAAAGCAAGTTTCCATAATCAAATCATTTCAGAACCCGACTAGAGATAGAGGCTTGTCCCAGTGTGGACTTTCTCTTGTTCTCACTATGTTATTCAGCTAGTTATCTTACGCCCATGGATGGATTATTTTGCCTGTTGCAACTTAAGTAGTCACTCTATTCTGATAAATTCCCATCACTGAGATGACTGAGAAGGAAATGAAACAACACAAAACTAGGAGGGGTTTGGAATCATGGCAAAGTGCATCAAAATGGGAAACAGGAGGAGGAGAGAACCACAAGAGAAAAAAAGAACAGCAAAGTATCAAATAAGAGCTGCCAAGACTGGCGAAGGGTCAAAAAGAATCCTCGCCATTTTGTCAGGAAAACAAAGAGCAAGCAGCAGAAACATACCAGTAGTGCTAAGGAAATGCAAATTACCTTCGATGCAAATGTCACAAGAGTAAAACAGACAGCCTTTATCACAAACATCCCCCTCTCACTCACTACTCGCTTCCCACTGCTGTATCAAACTCCAGCACTTCTACTGCACTCTTACACCAACGAACACTTCCAGGAGACAATCTCACAACACAAAGAAAACATACATTTGCAAGTTCCCCCTGTATAAAGCACTGACATTGCATCATCTTCTGAGCTCACACTAAACAAAAGGGACCGTTTACACATAAGATATTACAACGACATGTCAGAAAGCACAGAAACACTTACTTGTCTGTCATGGCGTCAGCTAGCAAATGCTAGTGCATGAAAAATGTTTCTTTTTCGAACAGAGTTAGAGCACAGTGGAAGCTGTAGTCTGCGGCTTAAATCACGAGGACAATCTAGGAGAGAGAGAGAGAAATATCACAGATTAGAGACGATCATTCCATCGTACAGAAAAGGGAGCAAACTTAATCCCATCGTGCTGAATGGAGGTTTGGTCTGAAACAATGACACATGCTGCTATGGTGCCGAGAAACAAAGTGACAAACTCATGTGGAAGGCAGTCAGACATCTCTGAGAGGACATGAGGGGCTCATGAGGGGTTTTCTCCATTCAGTGCAATGTTTTCCTTACACATTATTCATCTCTATTTCCGCAGCCATGTTTTGCTCTGTAGTAAGATGTCCAGCTTTGGTGCATTTTATCCTCGATGCAATTGACATCTGAACTTGATTTGGTCAAACTTAACAGCCATGTGTCAACAGGTTTATCTAATTAAATTTTGACCGACGCAAACACAGTTTTAATCAAACAGTAGAATGCTCAAACACTATTGTTGGTGACAAAATGACCAAATCTTTTGAGAAGCTAGTTGAAAACAGTCAGCCAAGCTAGATCTCTGGCTAACTGAGGACAAGCTTCAGTTGCTCACAATTAGTTAACCAAGGCAGCACTAGTCTCTCTGAGTTTCTGGGGAGATGGAAGTGGGGGTGGCGGCAGGAAAGGCAGTTGCCATGGTTACCAATGCTCCCAAACAGCCAGCTAGCTAGAAATTGAAGTATGAGGAGAGAGGGACCGACAGTGGAAGTCAGTGGGAGTAAAGGCTCAGATGAAGTATGCAAAACGATGAAAGCTCCACATCAGTGTGACCCTTCTGAGCCACCTTGCAGTGTACAGTCAATTAACAACCATGAAAGCCACATAAAGAAATTGACATTTTCCAATGTCGAAGCAGAAATAGTCGACTAGATCAGTGGACCAATTAAGTACCTCCCTGTCTACCTGTATTCTAATCAATGGAGCAAACTGCTACTCCACAAAGAAAGACATCACATACCTTATATATGGCTCAGTCAGTCAGACATAGAAAAATCACATTACAATTAACATTGCTTGGTGACAGCATTGCTCTGGTTACTCGAAGAGAGACAGCTGGTGAGAATTTCGACCCCCTCAAATTCCAAAACAAGCTGTCACGACCACAGACAGGTAGTCACTTGCCTCTGAGACAGGTGTCAGTGGTCTGCTTGTGTCGAAACAAATCAAATGTGCATTGGGTGACGTGGCCATTTCTCTACCGCCTTTTCTTTGGGCAGGGGCACCAGGCAAGTATAACACAGCATTTGCACTTCCCATATCTCCAGAATTCCATTCCTTTGCCAGTCAACACGCGTGTCCTCTACTACAGAGAAAAGCAGCCATCGTGGCTTTAAACTGGATATTATGGAAAATAACACTGAGGGGTGTCCTTCCATCCTCTAATGTGGCAATAAATCATGGTGATACATTTGTTAACAAAGCAAGGATACATCAAAGTAAGAGTGTAAATTGTAAATTTTCCCTCCCAACGTAAACTAAGTGGGACTTTTTTTCTCTCTTTCTTTTAACTAGTTTACCCTTTGAGGATAAATTAAGTATGACTCTCTTATTTCTTTCTTTAAACTAGAGTAAGCTTTCTCCTTGGAATGGAGCCAGACGTAATGCCTGCTTATCACAGCACAATACTTAATGCTGTGGACAGTGATGAAAGGACACCACAGTCCAATATATCTAGTGACGGTGGTTAGAAACAACAATATGAATGACAATAGACACAGCGTCTCACTCCTGTCAACTCTGCAAGACAAACGCTGTCCCCTCTTTGGTGTGATGCATCGGCACTCGAGCAGACACTGTTGCTAGCTCTGATCTACCTGAGCTATGCTTTGAGAAATAATTGAGGCAAAGAACCTTCATAAACTACTCCACTGCCTAGTGACAGATAGGTACTGGTCTGCACAATGCAAATGTGAATATGTCTACACATGCAGACTGGTTGTGATATATTGGCACTAGCGTTGCCTACCTGAGACTACCTCCTACACTGAGGTGTTGCTAGAGACCAAGAGTAACCTGCAGATGTTACACACTTCTGTTTTTTAGCGAAAATGCATAGAGCACATAGTGAATTGCTGTCTGTTTTAAACCATTACAGTGGGGAGTCTGCACAGGAGGGCAGAACAGAATCTCACAGACTCATGAGATTTTGCCAGCCACCTTGGCACTGAATTATTTACCATCCTGATACAGAGGGTGTAGAAAATAGCATGTAGGACACAGCCACCTGCCCCTATATTTGCAGTTGTTTGATTATTTAAGAAAAGGAATAGACAGTGAAAACATGAGGTGCCAATAATGCGCACGCGCGTGCGTGCACACACACAGACTGGTTTGCCATGCATATCTTACCATATTCTGAGCAGGAGGATTCCTCTGATACAGGAACATTCCTCAATCGAGCTGTCCTCTTTCAATTTCCAAGGCAAATGAAAACAAAAAGAGCAAGCACACTACTGTCCGGCATGACTGGTTTGTCACCTCCTTCCTGTCTTATCACAGGTCATGCTCCTCCTGTATCACACTCCCTCCTCTGGTCTGCATTTGCCTACCCTATCTGGCACAATCGATGGTTGAAACGGCAGCGCTGGAGGCTGGTTGGTGGGAAGGAGCACCGTGTTTGCATTAAAGCTCCATTTCACCTCAACACACGTCAGGGGCACAACGCTCATCTTTACGCTGACATCTGAGAGAAAAAAAATGCGGAGTGCGCGACGAAAAGGGGTGGAGTGCCTCTCTGCTGTCACAGCAGTCAAACACTGCCCACTCTCAGAAAGTGCTGAGGATCGCGCCTCTGGAAATTGTCAATACACACAATTGCTCGGGAGGGGGAGGGGGAATTTGGGATTGTCGTGAGAAGAGAAGAGGGGGAGGGGTAGAGGTTGTGGCTGTTGTGTGCATGTGCGTCTGCCGAGAGTGTGTCTTTTGTTAAGGGGACATCTTGCACTCCAGAAAGCGGAGAATGAGGAGCACAGGTCCAGCTGCTGCCCTCTTTAGGCACAGTGTGAAGTAGCAAAAGATGCTCATGTGTACAACTGATTATCTGTATACTTCAAAAAAAATGTGAATAAAAAGAGCAACAACTTGGTTGCTCTCAAATTTATTACTTGTGAATAAATACCACCGCAACTGTGACAGCTAGGAGATGAACGGGGGAAAATAAGACGAGGATCTTTAGTCTCAGATGAAACCGCCCTTATGCAGACCAGGCTCCATTCCATATTCTGCCACATGACAGGAGCCCCTTTCTAAACATCAAGTGCACTGCCAATAGCTATGCCGCATTGCACGACTCAAAATCCTGCACTCTTCATGGTCGCTCAACCAAACAACTATACAGATCATCTGCAATAAACAATGTGGTAGGTGGATGCTTTATTGATCCATTGAGCCAATACATTTAAAGCCTCAGCAGTTAATAGGGCAGTACAGAAGAATGGAATGTATGTAATGCTCATCGGTGATGTTGCAGTTTGGTCATTTTCAAGTATTGCTACATTCATAGCTTGCTTGCTTTGAAGTAAGCTTGACATTAATTTTGCAAAATACATAGGTTTGTGTTACATTGCGCATTACATAGCATGATGAAAATCAAACTCAACACCTATTGTTTTTCTGTTCTGCTGGCCTAGTGCAGACATCTGAAATGACGCTGTCAAGCACAGTCATGCTCCATAAACCACCTGGCAAACAAGATTACATAAAGCAAGTTTCAAAGAATCACTGACCTCCCTGGGAGGACATGATACACTCTGACAGCATGATGGGAGAGACTTACTTCACAGGGAAAGATTTATGCAACGTCAAACCAATCAAATTTGGAACTACTAATATTAACACACATTAGAAAAAAAAGCATTTGCCAGGCTTTCGATAAAGCACTCCTTAATTGTCTTTTTCACTACAAAAAGAAATGTGTTGCTTTTTTAACTCAGAGTAGATGCAGATGATGGCTTGTTTGAATCATTAATATTCAAATTATGATTATTCGTTTAAATTGTTTGATAAAATAAAGAGTTTGGTGGTACACTGAGGTTTCCAAGAAACCAACATCTGCTGCTAACTTTCGTCAGATTCAAACTACTCAAGTGATTCCATGAGAGTCCAATAATGCATCGACATGTATGGTATGCAGCTGGATTATGCACAGTCAACAACACATACACTCTCTCTAGCACACACATAGACTCACATACACAGCCAATACGGAACCAAACGCTACACACAGCCAGTTGGACATTACTTCCTGTCTTCCTGTGGTAAAAAGGGGATTACGGCAGACTCAGAACAGCACAACTAAACAGCACAGCATCTCTGAGAAGAGCTGAGACCCACTCCCATCACCCACCTGTTGTCCCAAAATAAAGCAGCTACCATTAAATTTCAGTAAATCAGCCTTCATTGTGGCATGCCAATTTTAACGTCAAATGTCCTTTGATTGACATCTGCATTCACAGGGAAATCTAAGCAGTTGTACAACAACGAGAGGTGTTTGACTGTGAGTAACTTAGGGATAAAACACCTTTTATAGCGACTTCCCCAACAGGAGGTTATGTACTGCTGCCCAGAACCTCTCATGCATTTTGCAGATATTTGCAGCCTTTTCTAGTCTGCATAGTAGGCTGACGATCAAACCGAGATGTGAAGAGGCCCCCATTGCTTAACGAAAAGACCCCCTCAAACCATTAAAGAGTATTCAATTACCTGACAGTAACTCGCAATGTGCACGAGAGAAATGTGACGTCCTAATAATCAAATCTTCTATGAGGAGATTGAATAATTGCATTTGGAGCCAAGCAGCAACACACAAACACAGTATGTATGTCAACTGAGGTCCTATATGCAACATTGGATATGTTCCAGTAAGGGACAAATTCCATGCTCCAGCTTTTCAAAAGGGGGAAAGCTGACAAACAGCCAGGCCTCTGGTATGAGATGAAAACGAGGCATCCAAGTAAATAACCCCTGACATCCAAGGGGAGTGCCGTTTGCTCCAACTCAAAACAAAGTGCCTTTTCAGTCCTCACGTTCCTCGTGTCATTCCAGTTTCCCACCCATTTTTCATAGATTATTGATAGAAAAACAAACACCATAGTCTGTGATTTAGACTTTACAACCTAAGTTTCTCACTCAGCTCGTGTGCCAAGTGTCCGTTTTCCAGTAAGTTAAGACCAATTAATAGGATATAGATATCTCAAAGTACTAATTGGGGGCTCTGATGAATTATACAGAAGAACACGTGCAATTGCTAACTGGGTTTTCAAGAAAAGAGGATATAGTAAACCCATTTACTGCTTCCATACATTGCAGGGAAATGTAGCTGGATAGGATCTCTTGTAGAAGTAATGTGTGACCAGAGCCACAAACTGCAGTTGTGGTCAGTATACAGTAAATAAGTGATACCTGTGTAGTCTCCATTTATGTTTAAAATGATTTACTGGACAACAATCAAACTTTACTTCTTGCACTTCAAAAGGACATGAAGTAACCACCATATTACAAATCAAACAACCTCTTACCTGAGGCAAAGTCAAAAGTGACAGACGTAAATCTTTTAACTGCACAGTGGCACACAGCCACAAGTTTAATGATTTGTGTGTTTCTGGTGAATGATCGCAAAGTAATATCCTGTCCTGCCCAGCGCTACCCACCCACCATCGCCCCGGGCCTTTGGCCGACATGGTTCTGGCACGCCTCCATCCTACAGAAGCGCCAGCTTCTCATCACTTTGACAATATCTGGGTAACTGCCTCCTGACTTATCTGGCCATGCCAAGGACCTGTGGAATCAAACTTTATGAGGCAGAAAAATTATTTATTGAGGTCAAGAAGGAAAAGGTTGGATGAACTGAATTGCCCAGTCACAGCCCAAGCATTAGTAGGGGTTGAGTAATGTTTAATCTGGAAAATGGATCTTGACAACACAGCTGACTGCTCAAAATTCCGCACAGCTTATTCACTGTAACATTAGCAAAAACTAAATCCAGCAGGGTGTTGCTCTTCTCTTCAATTCAAGCATCTGCCAAGTCTCATCGGCCCAAGATTGTAAAAACCGAATCAAGAAAGATTTTACTGCCATCTCACAAAGACTCAAACATCTGTAATAAATCCTGACATTAGCCTGCAATCGATACATAAATTTTGAACCGCAGCCGGTGCACAGAGCTGTGGGGCGATGAAAGCCGCAGGGGAAATGGAGCGATGAGAGTGTGTAGATTGGAATATGACAGAGTGCCCGCTGCCTCTTAAGCAGACAGCCAGGGCCAGAGGGCAGATGGTCTGACAGGAAGACTCTCCTAAACTCCTTTTTTCACTGTCTGGTCTGTGCAGCACTTGAGTAACTCAGGCTATACTTTCTGAAAGGTTTACAATGGTGAACTTATGGACTGCAGCTGCACTTGGGCTTTCCTTCACTCTCAACAAAATATATCCCCTCTATGTACAGATTGGAGTCTACCGAAACACAACCAAGCCCCACAGAAGACCGGTGAGGTGCTGTGGGGCTAGTGAGGCATGCTGAAGGCTTCATCCCCCAATTCTCCAAACGACCCCCAATTTAAATCCTGGTTACGTGGATATGCGCCTCGCTCATGCCAATAAAGGTCTTTTGTTGCAGTAATGAAAGAACACCATTGATTTATGCATGCCAAGGACAGGAACCCCTGAATGACCTCAGAGTGCCAGACTGGCATTTGTGAAGTGCAAGGGGGGTGTTTAATCTTTAAAAAGATTTGAATGTCCAAGACTGTCAGGCACGCAATATTATATTCTAGAGTTATTTTCGCACTCAAGGACGGTGACAACGGCAGTTTGGAGAGCGAAACCAGCCCAGGAGTAATGTCCACAATCGCTGAAGCGCGCCTGGTTTAGCCTCGTTTCTTTCACTTGAAACGCATAAAGGTTGGTTGAAAAATAAAGTTCAGCCTCAAATACGAAATAAAATATTAATACGTGAGGGGAGGTATCATTTGGTCGGGCTAGACGGGCTTTCGAACCAGGGAGCAACAAGTGCAACGGAGCCTCCAGGTCCGAAACAGCGCGCAACGGACGTGAGGCGAAGATTTAACTGCAAAACTAATGCGAAACCTGAGATTTAGTCGCCCGGCTGCGACGGCTCCGGCTCGACGGTCGGATCGTGGCGATAGGAGTTTATGTTACTTACAGCCGTGAGGAAGTTGCTCCTCGGTGTCCCGGTGCAGAGATGAGCCGGCGCAGCAGCGTGACAAAGTTTAGTGTATGTCGCCCTCACTCAGCTCAGCATGGCGGCCGGAGGATTCAAACCTCTCCGGACTGAGATATCAACATACGCCGGGGGGAGGGAGAGCAGGAAGAGAGACGGTGGTGATTTGCAACCGGGGTGCCCACGCTTCACCTCACATTCAATCGATGTGTTTGATTAAATACTGCACAGTTTGGAATGTATGACCGAATAGGAGACCAAACGATACATTGATATCGGAAAGAGTTCAATTAAAACTGAAACAATTGCCCTGCAAAACCAAAAATATCAAGCCAATATTATCATAATTATTATTAGTAGTATTATTGAGAATTAGAAACAGACAAAAGGCAGCTACCGAATTAACTTTGATGATTGCCGTATAATACTGTAGAATGATGCCAAAGATCGCGGTGAGGGTCTGTTGTTTGACCCGCGTTCTTTCCCCTAGTGGAATGTAATACAACTGCATTTAACGTATCTAAGTAGAAAATACTGTGATTGATTACCAAGTTCCAGGTCGTGACGGAATTTAGCGTCACAAACTCTGACTGTACACCTCGTGATTTTATGGCTAACACTGAGGAAGAGGAAGAAAGAAGAGGAAGAAATAGAGTAGTAGAATAGATAGATAGATAGATAGATAGATAGATAGATAGATAGATAGATAGATAGATAGATCTGTACTTTCTTGATCTACCCAACTACCCATCTACCACTTGCCAGTGGATAAGTCACTTTTTTATGTGATTGTATATTTCAGCGAAGTAAATTGTGGTTTTTGAAAGATGACAACAATTACAAAATTGGAAAGAAACAAACAACGGAAAAACAATCAAATCAACCCAATGACATTTGCCCCATTCTAAACAACTTGAGCTATTAAGTGAACTTTTCTAAAATGAAACCAATTAAATCTTCTGCCATTTCACTGAGAATAACCACATATGGCATACTTAAGATGATGAGATCCTGTTCCCTTGGTCACTGCAGTTCAGGGGGCAGTGCTGAGGACCAAAGGTGAAACAACATTTTGCCAATGGAGAAGTGAATCATAAACACTGCAGAGGACAGACAGGCTGACCTTTGTCTCTTGGCTGGACAGAGGAGGAGGGAGCTGAGTTTTCTAGCGCAATGAGAATACAATACTGCCTTTGAGAGGAGGACAGTTTACTGCTGTGGCAGTCTTCCTCTGTTGCTGTTGAATGGCCTCATGAAATGGTAAATGTTAAAAATCAGTCTTGTTGAACAGAGACTGCTTGCTTTGAAAGACTCTTAAAACTAACAACCTACAAAAAGCATTATGCTGTATTGAGGCACGTTACATAATGCCTGGGTTTAATGTAATAAGGTGAAACTCCCAGCCACCATCAGCTATATTTCAAATTGTTTATTTTCATATCAGCCCCCGGTGATCTGAGAGCTTAGAAGAGATGGCTGGCTGCAGTTTAAAGGGGACGGTAAGTGCTGGCTGAAATGAATACGAAAAGCAGCTGGGTTTATCTTCACTCACTCCTGACATGTGCTGCTAAGAGAAAACAGGTGACCAAGGAATGTGCGCTGAAACCAAACGTAATACTGGAGCTAAGATGATTTGTTGAGATCTTGTAATATTTTCTGATGTCTTTGTTGAGCCAGACATTTACGTTACCCATCAACACGTTGGCATTACTTCGTGAGTATTCAAACGAATCCCAGGGTTTGTTTCTGTTGAATAACTGTGCAGCAAAGACGGTCGCTCAGTCAATCAGCAGCCTGGGCTCACTAATTCTGCAACAAGTGTCTTGTTGCCATGGATGAATTCACGTCAAAATGCAAACACGCAACTTGTGATGTGCGATGGCGAGGCATAGACACATGCCTTAAGAATAAAGGAGAAAGAAATTGAGTAATGTAGCGAGGTGTAGATTTCCTGTGTAAGTATAGAGTCTCTGGGGCATGAGTGCACACATGCACCACTCAGATATATTTAGATCTCGTAGTTGTCGGTGTATCCATGTTACAGGGGAGTGCACAATTATTCACAACAGTAGGCAGGCCAACGTCGGTTTCAGATCAGCCAAAGAAGAATGCGTGAGCGTAGACTGGTACGGCACAAGATTAGCACAACTAGAGTCACAGGTCCGGGCTGGTGCTTCTCTCACATTGTGATAATGAAGGCAAAAGCACAAGGCCTTGGCCTTGTAGGATGGTAGCAGAATAGTTTAATTTGCTTTGGTGGTGATGAATGGTTTGTTCTCAACCAAAAGGTTTCACGATTTATTCTTAGAAATGTTGTGGAGGGTTGCTGCAAATTTCTTAGTCAGCACTGCCACTCAAATGCTATACATTGCGTGATTGGTGTACTGATGATCAGTCTCCAGTGATGTTTTTAATGTCGTTGGCCATCGGCCGCAGTGATGTCAGGACTTTCTCTGCTTGCTGCCAGGCCTGAGCACAAACACACTCATGTTGAAGGCGTGTTAAACTGCTGGACAATGACCTCACATTCACACACCACTGGAATAGAGCGAGTCGGTCCACTCATGGGAAGTTGTGAAACAGCGTCGTATTCACTTTGGCACTTATCAAACCCTCACACAAGGGACCATCTGATCTGTACAGACAACAGCTCGACTATCCTGACCCCGAAGACTGCAAACGCAATGCCGAGCCAATGTCTCGCCTTCTGAGAAAGCAGCGACATCTAGTGCCTCTTGGTGAGCATGGCATCATCTTGAAATAACGGAGAAAGTTTGGGAAACATTAAGGTCAGCAGGGGTCTGAGGTCGGGGCAGTTTACCAAAAATCTTCAAGAAATCGTGAAGAATATCCACAATATGATACACAATATGTATAATGAATGTGATAGATGAATGTGTTTGGCTGTATCATGTCAAATACAAAACCCAATGTTCTTGTTATGATTTATGTGTCTGATCTGCATGTCTTGAGATAATCGATTGAGTCAGACAGCTGAATGAGCACACTTCATCCATCTAGGCTAAACTCCACTTAATCTGCACTTCATTCTGTCTGCATCGATGTTATGCATCTTTTCAACACGGACTTGAGAGCAGTGGAGTGTTTTGGATGGGTTGTTTTACAGCCTTGTTCTTTCTTTTTTTCCTCCTATTCTTTTCTTTTCTTTTTTTTTTACACGCCAAACAACAAAGGCAACTATTAGATAGTCCAGTTAGTGCTTTTAGCGACATAGTTGATGGCAAATAAAAAAATATCAATAATTGTTACTTAGTACAGTTACACACCAACTCAGTGGAGGGACGTTGGGTATCTTTGTCCCACATATTCCGACAGTTAAATTTCTATCATGAATGTAACTATCCAGAGGAGAGTGAGGCAGAACTTCGCAAAGCACACCACATATACTGTAATATTTCCAAACGTAACCCACAACGCTCTCATTCCATTGACCTGCAGGGGGTAGTGTAGTAACATATTTCGTCTCAACGTCAACATCCAATGGTATTGAAATAGGGTTTTTGTGGGATAAGCTGCACTCACAAATAACAAAGGTCACAAACATGTATTCTAAGTGCAACATGTCATATTTTTTCATGTGAGAGCATGTTAATTGTCCTCATATCAATCTTTTGCATATCTTAAGACAGTAATTTACATCATGATACAGTTGTTAGGTTACTATCCCATTCATAGTGACATTTACACTGACCAATATACCAAAAAATGATCTGTTGTAATCTCTGTTATGATCAGTAATAAACCTCCCACAATATGAACACAGTCATTGTCTATCCACGTAGTTCTGCATGGCTCTGTCAAAAACCTCCAAGAAGAAATCAACGTCCTTGGTTGTGATGCACATGGGAGGTTGGATGCGGAAAGTCTTGAAAAGAAATGACAGAGAATGGAGTGGGTGATTGCACAAACGACACCTTGGATTTGCTGTATTACACATTCATATTGTCAGTATTAGAAAGTCGTATGTCATCTCAATAAGTTCAAACTGCATCACATTATCTCACAACACGGGAGTCAAACAGATCGTCATAATATGTCTGATAAGTAAACATGACAAATAGTTAGGGTGCTCTTACTTGCCCATACAATCCTCCCTTCCCTATAAGGACACCCATGTCCTTGATGTCCTCAAAAATCTCACTCATCGCCTCAGGGGGCAGAGGAATTCTGCTGGCCTGCAGTTGGTAAAGGGACAAAGAGTAGATGAGCGTTAACCATGCCAAATTTTTTGTTAATTATTGGGCTTGAGCATAAAAGGTTTTTGGTTACTAAATAGCCTTCCATGATGATAAAACCATTGCCCAAGTCAGTGGGCATGCTGCACATGATGACCCACAACGCGTTGCATAAAATGGCAGGTCAAAGATTGTTGAGGCACATGCTCAGTTTCAATCTTTGACAATTTTTGGATTTTATGTTGTTCGGGTTTCACCTTTAAGGTTAGGTGATTCATTTTGTCATTTTTCATACCCCATCGTCATGTAAATGCAATCTACGGCATGTCAGATTGCAAGCAAGTCAAATATTACAGTTCTTTCATCAACATTTTAAACTCCCAGATGATTTGATGTGGGGACACCCAACCTTTGCAAAGAGGAGACAGACATTTTCTTTCTAACTGCCTAAATGTAGTCATGAATGTTGCATGGTTGAGTAATGCTATAATTTTCCACATGATCAGGATGGTAAAATTGTGATAGAAATAATACCTCCATCCAGAGGAAATGCTGTCCAGTCCATTCTTCCACTAAGCTTAACTTGTGGTTAATTTTTGCCTATTTTTAAATCATAACCTGGACGTGGACAATAGATAATCTTCACCTGATCAGACGTCACTGTATGATAACAATTCACATGAGACATATTAAGAGGAGCTAGAGAGGCAGGGTTAGTCTGAAAGAGTAGGTGTGAAGTTTCCAAGAATCGGTATAAAGTTTCCACAGTCACAGATGACCACTACCAACTAGGTAATGTTTAACTGCCACACTCTTGGACCATGCCCAGACCCCACCATACACACGCACACGGAACAAACATGTGAGGAAATCAGAGGGTCTCATCCCCTTACCTTGTCTTTCACCATTTCTACACCAATCATGAGCCCTTTTCCACGAACATCGCCAATAATGTCGTACTTGTCTCTGAGTTTTGCCAGTTCGTTCAACATGTGAGTACCAACAGTGAGACTGTTCATCTGCAAGCCATCCTCTTTGATTGTCTAATCACACAATAAACAGATCAATTTAAGGGATGATTTACATCACATGTGCATGATTGTGGCACGATACAAATTTTAAAACCTTACATCAAGGACAGCAGAGGCAACAGCACAAGCCAATGGATTTCCCCCAAAGGTGTTGAAATGAACCGCTCTGGTGAAGGAAGCAGCGACATCTGAAGAAAAAAAGCAATACACCCATAGACTCAAATGTGAAGCAAAAACATAACACTCAAATATCTTGATATCTGACAATGCAACACAGACGATATCATAAGAATCTTCAGCGTTGCAGGTGGACCACCATCATAAACTGGCTCAGTTCACTGTGTCACATGGCAATGAAACCATCTGGTGTCATTAATGACAACCTACTAATTGAAGGGGCTGCTATGGTGAATAACCAACGAGCGCCTCTCAGCAACACCTGATTTATTTCCGAGTCACAAGAAAGCTGCTTGAGATCCTAAGATCCTAAGATCATTAGGCCTGTTGCAACCTGGATGGCTGTAATCAACACTTGCTCTTCATTCTCCTCAGACACCATTTTTGTCATATAATAAAGTGGCAAGTCACTCCTAATTGTTATTTTCCATTGCTAATATGCATTCCGTGTAGACGGTAAATCTTATCGGTCCTTTTTGAGGTAGACTGTGTGGTTAGACATGCATGAACAAAAACTCAATATCACACAAACCAGTGTAGCACACACAAAGAAAACATCCTGACAACTGAGACTTCTTCACTCGTTAGGGATTAGTTAGTGCATATTTCATTGACATGTTGTTTTAAACTCTGTCACTGTTCCTACCTCGTGTTGTAACTACTGCTGCCATTGGGAATCCATTGCCAATTCCCTTAGCCATCGTAACTATGTCAGGAATGACATCATGACCTTGAAAGCCCCAGAGGTGTGTTCCTGTTCGTCCAAAGCCAGTCTGGACCTACCCAGTATCAAACCAGATGACCATTTCAGGGTTTGAAATATTATGAAGCAGAGGGAACATACCAAATTTGATACTTTTATATCAGATTTTCATCCTTATTTGCTGTTTTCTTATAGAACGTTTTTGGAATACTACATGCTGAGGGTGCTCGGACAGGACCAACCCGATACACACTTTTAAAAATGTCACTTTGTCCAGAGACACCATCGTGGACAAAGAGAGCTTGTTGGTAACTCAATGATAGATAGTGAACTGATGATTGTTGTTGAATTCAGGCTTCTTCACTTGATAAATGACAAGGATTTGTATTACAAGCACAAAAAGCTACCATATTTTCTATTTACGTGCAAATTTGTATGTAATGGCTTTCAGTTGAAAAGGGAGCAAGAACTCTATACTTAATTATTCAAAAGTAAAACTCTATTTTTGATAATACATTTTAACGCTCCTATGTTAATACATTACCCCAGCATCCTGGAGTTCTATCGTCAGCATAGAGCATGGCAGTTATCTCACAAGCACAAATAAATAGACTTTCTTATCAGACAAAGATAACAGATAAAGCTGGCCTTGAGTGAAACACAGAAAGATTGGTACCAGTTACTCACACCACCAAGCCGTCTTGCTGTCACTTATTATGGAGCTACTGCTTAGCACAACAGCCATGCATTCCAAAGCAGGGCATTTTAATTTCCCGATCCCAATGGATCGATGAAGTAACTTCCTACCTACTGTCCTCCCTCTCTCTCTCCCTCTCCCTCTCCCCGTCCCTCCCTCACTCCATCCCCACCTACCTACCTACCTACCTACTTTCAAAAGCTTGATATGTCTATTCTGACAAACTGCCATTAAACATTATTAAATAATTTGTTATACACATTGAATTCCTACATCCATAATTTGACACGTTGCATGACATACAGCAATATGGGAATAGGAAACATATGCCTGACCTCATCAGCAATGCAGACTCCTCCCCTCTCTCTCACAAGGCAATAAGCTTCTTTGAGGTAATTCTTTGGGTACTGCACTGCTCCACCCATTCCCTGCATGGACATGTGTAGCATCACAGACATTGCAACACTGTGAGAAAGTCAAGTCGAGTCAGGTCAATTTGATTTGTATAGTGCCGAATCATAACAGGAGTTATCTCAAGGTGCTTTACAAAATGTCTGTTCTGTTATAGTTGTTGCACGAGATTAACACAATCTTTTCTTTTCTTCTGTGTGTTTCCCTTCATGACGAGATGGGCGCTATACTGTTCATTACCTGGATTGGTTCGGCAAAGAAAGCAGCAATTCGGCTTGGGACACTAGTTGCAAATGTCTCCTTTAGTTGTCCAATATACAGATCTTGTGCCATGCAGTGGCCTGTCCAACACAATCAGAGTCACAGAATTTAACAGACATTCTGGGTTTCCCATATGGCTGAATGTCTTACTACAATTTAAAGATTTGTTTTTGTCACTTGTCTGACATTTTTTACCCTGAGCACAGCCACATTCTCTGGTGGTCTGAACAAGAGAATCCCTGCAGTGACTCCCTCCCCATGGACCTCTGAAGACATCAGGGCACATTGTCTAAGGACATATTGGATTACATTAAAGTAACATTCATTCGTAATTGCCTTTTCAGAAACTCTATATTCAGTCTTATTGATCCTTCAGCATTCATATATACATACATTTGTACAGCCTAAACCCCCAGCAAGGGGATATTTGTATGATGAGTTGGATGTGAGACCCATTGTTTGAGGACTGCCACCATGATATGATCCCCTGAAAGACAGAATAATATTGGGGCCATTACCGTCCCTTTGTGTTATTCTCGTTGGCATATCAAATGTAATTTCCACTGATGGGACACCACCAGAGATGACATGTACCTGAATGTTATGATGTCAAAGTTTCCCGTGTGGAGTCTTGCCATCAGCATAGCTAGATCATTGGCCTCTGACCCACTGTTGGTCAAGTATATCACCTGCACAACAAAATTTCAATCCAGCTGCGATGAACACAAGCATTCATACACTCACATTTTTCAATGCTTCACGAGTAAGAGGTAATTGCAGCACCTTTAAAGGCTCTGGCAGGGATGCAGCCAATTTTTCACAGTACTCATGCAGAGGAGCATATGGGTAGATGTTTGTTGTATGCCCCAATATCCTCAACTGCTTTTCTGTAGCTGCAGTCACCTTCCTGCACACACAGGAAATGCTGTGAAATACCAATGGCCAACCATTGTAAGCATTATGAAATTATACTTGGGCGACGGCTTACGGATTGCAGTGACCCACAGAGACTGTTGCCACACCAGCAAACAGGTCCAGATAGCGCCTGCCATCCACGTCCCACAACCATTGCATGTACCCCTGATGCATGAATACTGGTTTCTTATAGTATGTGACCTTCATGGTCATTGGATTGCAGTGTTGCTTACGGATCTCCATCATACGTTCTTTGGACATGCCCTTGACAGAGACATGGGGACACAGCACACAGGAAATGAGTGGCAAATTTGGTGACATTTATGTGTCTTTATTTCTATGTTTTTCATCCTTTTGCCTAATAGCTTGTCATACTAAGCGATCTTTGGCACTTAACATAGCAAAATTTCATAGTTATTACTGACGCCATAATGAGACTGATGATCTTACCTTGTACTCCTGTGGCATGAAATCGCATGGCGGCATCTTTGGGACATCTACAGGTGAGCTTTTCAGGGCTGACTTCTGACATAATGCACCTGTGACATGGTAGACATTGAGAGTGAGGCTGTATTAGAGCTTTTTTTTTTAAATCAGAGACAACATTTAGCAAAGTTTCCATCTGTTACTGCAATTTGTTACATTCTGTTGTCTACGTAATGTACATTGGTGTAGGATTGTCATTTTTGTTATCGTTATTTTTCCTCTGTCATTTTTTCGTGTGCACAATTTTGTCAATAAAAAGAGAAAAACAAATATATTAAGGTGCCCAACCTCTGTAAATGA
Source organism: Carapus acus (assembly GCA_900312935.1). NCBI lineage: Eukaryota > Metazoa > Chordata > Actinopteri > Ophidiiformes > Carapidae > Carapus > Carapus acus. Next base: position 86,645 of record OMPJ01023756.1, read on the forward strand.
CATTTTCTAATACCCAAATTTTGTCACCTTCTCTTTCTGGTTGGTTTCTCCAGATTCCAAATATTAAGTCATCCTGTAAGTCATTCAGCATTTTCAATTGTACTGCAGTCAGGTGGGTACTTTATTCATCCGTTGGACTTGCAATCCAGGAAATTTAAGTTTCTTTTTTTGTTTTTTAGGCTAAGTCAGTCATTTAGTCGGTGTATTTCCCAAGAGATTAAAACGTCAGTAAAATGTTTTTTTTCTTTTTACATTTTGAATTACAATGCTCACATAGAATTCAGTCATAACTTCAATAAAATTGTTTACGTTGTAGCTGTTCATTCAGTTGTTTACAGTGACTTACAGTGCAACTCACCATAACCCTGATTAGAGTATTCCTGCTTTTCCCTTCTCTGAAAATACAGACCCCGAGTTATAGTACGCAGACACAATCATCAAAACCTTGGCACATATACGTTTCAGAAGGTAAATGAGAATTGTTGAGTGTACATAATAAACCGGATTGATAATGTTTGCTCATACAGCATCAGATTGGATAACCTTAATTATTTCAACGAAACAGCTTGATTGAATATGCTAAATATTGCCTAAGGTTTCCTTGAGAAAAACAGTAAAAACTGAAATTGAAATCATTGTTGAGTTTCAATTCATCCCTGGGGCAAAGTTAGAAAAGTCAGTGATACAGTACAGATTTAAATGAAATAGATATATTTTTTGTTATGTCGTAGAGTAATAACACAGACCTCATACAGTCTGATCATGCACATATTCTGCATATTCTCATTCACATACAGTGAATGTAACAGGACTTGCTCACAGCTCGAGTTGTTCATTTCCCTGGTTACTCACCACTCAACAAATGGAATTTCGCTAAACTGTTTTGTGTCCCACAGCGGTGTCCTGTTAGACCAGCAAATGGTATCCCCAAGTGAGATGCAACCCTAAACATCCTGAGGAGGTAAAAGTACTTCTTTCTTTTCAGCAGATCTTATTCTCTGACAGGAAGGAACCGCTTTTTATATCAGTCGAGGCATGTCTTGTTTGTCTAGGTGGGATTGGGCAGAAAACACGTGATAGCGCCTCAAAGAGGGTAAACAACAACCCATTCACATGTCACAACAGCAGGTCCGGCTGCAGAGGAGGTAAATGATTTTTTTTACCCTAAAAGGTGGATAGATCAGCTTTGTTGTTGCTTATTCCTGTAGAAACTGACCCTTTCCTGCATCACCCCAGTCTCCTTAACAAGAATGCAATGATTATTTAGCTTAGTCTCTGCATTATTGCTTGAGTCTTTGCAGTTCCAATGCTTTGCAGGATCTGTGCTACACATTATTAAGTTAGAAATTCAGGTCTTGTGTGTTTATTAACTGCTCAGAATGGTGTCAAAGAGCAAATGTGCAGAAGGTTTCATTTCCTGCATGGCAACAGATGGAAGCAGTGGTTGGTGATGAGTGATATCATAGGGAGAGACATAATAATAGGAATTATACTCAGGGACAACAATTATGTTGAACCTCTTAGAGAGCCAGCTGAAATGTTGTTGAAAAAAAAAAAAAGACAGACATTTTTCTTGTTTTGGTGGACTCCATCTACAGTAATTATTTAGTTGGCTGAAAAAACGAACCGAAAAAACTGTAAACTGTAAGAATTATGGGTTTAATTGGTACTGGATGTTCGAGGTGTTCTACGTTACTGCACATTAATAATAGAATTCTCTCCTACCTCCAAAGAAGTACATTTCTTTATTTACCTGCAAAATTACAGTTAACGGCAATAAGAAATGTATCAAGATAATGAAAACTCACTGTGTGAAAAACACAGATATCAAATACCACTATTCTAAAAAGGGCTGGAAATTTCATCAGTCAACACGGTATGTTACATTAAGACACACAAATGCAGCTCACAGCAAGCACCACCTATGGAGCAGAGGAGCGGTGTGAGATACTGCACATCATTTAATGATTGGTAATGACAGCTTATTGAACCATAATCATTCACTCGATCCCATTGCCGTGACTAATAACGATGATTATGATCATGTCAGTCAAGAGAAAATGAAAATATCAAAGTGACAATACTTCGCTAAAGATAAGATCACGAGGCTTTGTCCACATATCCATTCATGGCCAAAGTGACTGTTTCTTCTCCCGGTTTGGGAATCGGTACGCTGACTGTTGGCTTCTCATATGCAGTGGTGATGTTGAGGCAACTTTCTGACACTCCTCTTATCTCCTTGTTGCTTTGATGGTTCCACTCTGCCTCTTTATTCAACACTACATCTCTCTGGAGCAGCACCATGTAGTTGTTGCTCATTGCTTTTACCTTGCTGTAGTCCTCTCCCTCTATTGTTTGGGAATGGTCTTGGTCACAGAGCTGGAGGATCTTCTCGTGATTTTGGCTGATACTGTGCACGGCAGCATGTTCTGTTGAATAAACACCTGACAGCGGTGGTCCTACATCTGTAGGTGTGGGTTTGCAATCGATGGTAGAGATGTTGACATAACTGTAAGATTGACAGTCTGATGTCTGATTGTCAAGAAGACAGTGAGTTGATCCCTGAGGCTCTTTGGTGGGGGATAGCTGGGGGAACAAGATGTCAGGGAGGCAGCTGTGTTTGGTCTTATCGGCAAAGCTGGGCTGGTCAAGGGCGCTGTAGCTGTAATGGCGACGTGGACAGAGCACCGAGGGATTTTCCCTGTCATCAGCCATCTCAGACCTTAGTCCCCCCACATGTGTTTGACTTGCCACACATCCATCCCTCCATGCTGCCTGTGGCTCCTTCAGACCAACCCCCTCATTTTCCAGCCTCTCCTCTTCTTTTTCCTCCACACACTTCTTCATCAGAAGAGTGTGACTGTCGTAGCTGTCGCAGCTGCCGTGGCCCGAGTCGTTGTCTGACGGCAACCTCAGGTTATGCTCCTGCAGATCTTTGCTGTCTTCCATGAACAGTTCCTGCTCCTCAGGGATGTACACCTCCAAGCACTCCACCTGGAAGTCCTCATGTGTCGATGATGAATTCGGGAGGACACCTTGCACCATGAGTGCACTGAAGACCTCTTTAGATTTTTTATTGTTCTAAACACAGGGGGAAATGCCTATCAGTTATATTTGTCATGCAACTTTGTACACGCACGTACAGATCTTGGTGTCTGCTTTACCTTGAGAGCGTGATCATCAAACCCCTCTATCTTTGGATGAGGAATTGGTGGTAGAAGGCAGTTCATCATACTGCAAATACAAAAAAAGAGCATAACTTTTTATTTCATTGCATAATTTTTTTCTCTTTCAATTGGCAAATACTGAAAATCACATCATAACTTATATGTGCATGCTTTTTTTCACAGGGATGATCCATCTACAGCACTGGTATATATCTGAACTACTTTTTTTGTTCACCCTAAAACTCATACATTGTATTGTTTATGAATGACAAAAAACAAAGAATAATGCTGTAATGTAATTGTTTCTTGCAACTAAAATCTAAGTTGTAGTGAAGGGGATACATACAGGCAGTCACAATCACAATATAAGTCATTACATTACTGTTGCAGTTTCACCTGTGTCTGTTCATGTGTAGGGTCCATGTCAGAATGAGAGTCATGAGTGCAGAAAGCACAGTGATGAGGATCCACAGGGACCTCTCCCACGGGACGTCTGGAGCACCAGACACAACATGCCAGTCAGTCGTATTTACTCGCTAACAAGTTGAAAATTCAAAAATACATTCAATTCATAAATTTGTCAAGCATAATGTAGCAGTGATGTCTTACAGTGAGGGAGTTTGATGTAGCGAATGGGACTCCATTCACTCCAAAAGCCATGATCTGGCTTACAGCGCACTTGTATGAGGTAAGTGCCACCTGAGCGGAAGCTGAAGATGTTGAACACCTTCTGCTGGCCTGCATGGTGCTCCTATACAACATGACATACAAGTCATCATAGATCCCTCTATTGTCTTTCATCCTGTGCTCGTCTGACAGAGGTGGAGAGAGTCTTAAATGTGTCTCACTCTCTGAATGAATGAGTAATTCTTCGTGCTGATTGTTGAACCTCAGTGATTTTCCTTGTGGTACATTGCTTGTTTAATGAGTGGGTGCTTAAATCAGGCTCTATCATGCAGTAACATAAACAGATTCACCAACACCTACAGTGCTTACGAACACCTAAGGTGTGTCATATCAATACCAATATCGTGGCAATGTCCTCAAACATCTCAGGTTGTATAATCTAATCTACCTGCCATTCTTCTTCTCCCTCCAGCTTGACCCGAAGTTCATAAATAAGGGTGATCCAACCAGAGCGAGTGTCGGCCCCGCGTGGCGGCTCCCATGTCACCCGAAGGAAGGGCCCGTCTTTGTCGTTCATTACACTCACCATCACATTTTCGGGAGTGTGTGGCTGAACTAGAGCGTGAGGGGAGTGAGTGCATGTTTGTTATTCCTATCAGTGAGCCATTTTGTAGACTATATTGATTACCAAAGTGAAGCGACTGGAGACATTCAGGCGTGAGAAGTTAAAGATCGCTGTCCCCAAGATCAAGAGGATTCTCAATTTTTTATTTAAGCACGGCCACATTACATGAATACTCCTTCTCTACATTTTTGTACATAATGTCATTGTTATCAATGTGGACCTACAAACCAGGACCTATCAATGTAAACACTGCTTTTGTCTTATGCAATTTGTTTGCGTGGGCTTGTCAGTGTTTCTCCTGTACTTTCCCCTTTTGTTTCTTCTTTGTTTTTGTTAGAATAAAATCAATAAAACCCGACATGGGTAGCTTCCCTCACCAATGTAGACCACATCCACATCCACTGGGTCTGAGGAGATGCTGCCAAGTGCATTGGTGGCAACTACAGTGATGTTGTAGTTGATCCAGATGGAAGTGTCATTCTTGTTGAAGAAGCAGGAATTCTCGCCTGCCGTATGGTAGTCGGGACACTCATACACTGTTTCAGAGCTGCAGGGCAGGCATGTGAGCAGAGGAGAACATCAGTCCGTCCCACCTCCCAAAACCATATGGATATATACTACATTTCAACACAAAATCAATATTTAAGAATATTTCCAATACTGTCATTATGCGGATGAATCATCAGTTAGCATGGGGACATGGAAAGGTCTATCTGTCATGTGAGTGTATCCTGTATATAAATATTCTTTGATTGTAAGTAGAGATGTCCGATGATATTGGCCCACCGATATTATCGGCCCAATATTAGCATAAAAATGTAATATTGGATTTTTTTGCTTTAAAACCGATAAAATAAAAACCGATGAAAATAAAATAATGCTTGCGTTACACCGAAATAGTGCCTATGCGCTCCTGAAGCGTTTACCGGCGCACATATCGGTATCGACTGTTCGGTATCAGTAAATTGAGAGTTGGACAATATCGGCATATCGGATTTCGGCAAAAAAGCCAATATCGGACATCCCTAATTGTAAGTAATTGCAACTGTTGATTTGAAGACTTTGATTGTATGCAGGTCCACTAAAGCCTGCTCTCAACCACATCTCAGTTAAAGCAAAGTTGACACAATATCATAATTGACAATCTAAAACAGCAATTCATAGTCATGTACCACATAGAAAACCATAGTGCAAGGGCTACGATATGTGAGCCACTAACTTTTCTTTGCGGTAATAGAGGGTGTAAACTGTGGGCAGCCCCCCATCTGAGCCAGGCTCCCACCAGCAGGTAAAGGTCTCCTTTTCAGGGGAGCGACAGCTCGTCACCTTGGGTTTGCCTGGAGGGTTGTGGCCTTGAAATAATCCAAAACAAAACCTTTTTTTGACAAGATGCATGCAAAATGAAATTATGTCAATGAAACTTAAAGGTGTAACACAACAGGTAACAATCCATATATACTGTATAACAACAATAATGATTGTTAAAACCACACAAAATGTCTAACGCACAGATCAATCAAAAATACGGTATAGATCTACAGAATATAGTTTCAGCGGTTTTTCACTTCACCACTGAATGTCACTGGAGTCTCTTGCTCAGACCACCACAGGCTCTTGGAGGTCAAAGTCAAAGTGTTTAAGGGTTCTGAGTTAGCGGTGCACTTTTTTCAAGTTTTTTATGTCTGGGGAACCCAACTTAAAAAAACATGGAAAATGTGCCCCTACGGACACATTCGCTAATTCTACTCTAGCATTTTATAGGTGCAGATACTTCAAACATTTGCCCAGTTGTGAGGAGTCTTGGGAGTGTCCTGCTACATTTGTAGATATGTGCACATACAAATATCTACATTTGTGTTCTTGTCTAATGATCACACACTATGACTTACCTGATCCATTGACATGTGGAATGGCGAGTGGTTGCAGAAGCAGGAGGAGGAATATTTCTCTGACAATCACCCGCATGGCACCGTGAGAGTGCTGGTTAGAAAATCTATTCCAAAGGTGGGAATGAAACAATCTCATTATGAAGTAACGTGTATTGTTAGTGCTTAAGATATACCTTTGGAAAAAGCAAAAAGTTCAAATCCCATGTGGACCAATGATTTGATGGTCAGGAAAGCACATAATTTCTCCTAAGAATACGCTTCAACAATGATAGCAAAATCCCTCATGTGTTCATTCTATATTTAAAGGATTAAGAAACCTCCTGACTTTAAGCTAGCACATCAATCTACTAGAAGTGATTGCATAACATGGGTTTGAGCTCCTGTCGTAACAGATATATACAAAGGGCTCATCCAGAGCTTGGTGATCACATGACTGGCCATGCGCAAATATGGCAATGTACAGATGTTATGGCTGATGACCATTATCACGACTGCCATTTTTTCAGTTGTGATGGATGAAGATGTGTGGATACCAAAATATTTCAGTTTCACTGTGATTATTTAAAAAAAAATCTACTGATTTTCTCCAGGATTCAAATGATGAAACAGATGCATAATCAATTAAATCTAACATGCACAGCTCTTACAATCTGACAAATTGAGTCATGCGTGACAACCAAGACTCACCGTGACATGTAAGAATTTCAATATCAGTGCAGCTAAAATCTCCTCACTGAAATTGCAAAAGACATCGATGAAATGTTTTGTTTGACTGTTTTAGAAAATATCTAATAAGTTCACTGAAAGAACATACTGTTCAAACCATTGTATATTGGAGGTAGCATACAGGTATCAACACTTAGGTGCCCTGATAATTGGGTTTATCGAGTCACTGGATTAGCGTCCTGCTGCAAGACCTCTTGCGTAAGTGGTAACACAGAGATTGTAAAATGATGGGATGGAGAAGTTCTGCCCCATAGAGTGATGCCGTGAGAAGATATAAAACTTTATTTTGAAATGCTAGGTTGAAGTGTGTCTCACAGTTCAAACTACCCCTGCTAGTTTTCACAGATGGCTAAATAGCTGTCTCACATTAATGACAGTCAGGCTTTCATCTGAGCTCGCCTGAATTCAGCTTTGATAAGATAATTTGTGACCATTTTGTCCATGCGTTTGTAACAACTCAATATCGATCTTCTTTTACGATTTTCTACTATTTTGTGCCGTCATGCTGCAAACGTACCGAATCACTGAGTAATACAGCTGCTGCATTATGGCGTTTTGATACCTCACTCTCAAAGTTGTTCAAGCAATGGTTAAATTCTTTAATAGAAACTCTTACTCCAGCAACAGATTTTAAATATCACTTCAGAAAATAAAAGCATAGACTAACCTGAAATACTTAGGTCACCTTGATCCTGGCTATCACCCCTTGATGTAAAACAGACATCACTCACCGACTGAGATGGTACTCCTCCAATTGCATGTGCATGAATACGTTTGTCAAGGGAATAATTCTGATGATATCAGGAATGTTGCTACAATCTCGAAACCTGAGCCAAGACATCAAGAAAGACTAAACACTTCTCAGAACTGCACAGACCAGTTTTATCAACGGCATTCTCAGACAGACAAGTGTGGTGAAGGACATAAACACAGGCGATTTGGATCAAATGCACAGCTCATTCGCTGTCTGTGGCCTTCATTGGAGTGAAATCACTGTAACCTCCTGGGAAATGGTGGACATATTTGAGATTGAATATGACTTTCTCTGCATATTTGGGCACATTAAGTTACAGTGTAGTTGCTATGAATAATGAGTAATAAATAATGGCTGCCGAGAATGACTACAGAGTAGATTTGTCCAGTTGTGTGGTATTTATTTCTAAATTCCTGCATTACCACAACAAATTATTTTCATGCTTGTGGAATCAGATGACATTAATCATAGGGATTTTATCTTCTGGCGTCTGGTATTTTGATATTTTTACACTGTTGCACCAACTTGCTATCACAAAATGCATGGGTAGTTGTTATGTCGTCTATGTGGCCTTCATAAATCGAAAAGAGAAAGATTAATGTCTCCATTGTGTCAGTCAGCTACATATTATGAAGGGGCAGGCCATTATAAGACAGTTAACTGGGTACAACTAAGGACGATGATGCAAGACATACAGTGTAAGTACATACCTTGCCATCAGTCAAACACACATATGCAGGTGAGGTAGATAAACAAAGTCAAGTCAAGTCAAGACAATTTAATTTGTATGGCGCCAAATCATAACAGGACTTATCTCAAGGTGCTTTACACAATGGAGGGGATAGTGCTCCTCAACATGTAAAAAGTCAAGGTCTATGGGATGGACACACAGAGACCCGACATTTGTGTGTGTGTGTGTGTGTGTGTGTGTGTCTGTGTTCGTGTGTGTGTGCTTGTGTGTTTGTATGTTTATGTGTGTGGTGCACAATGACAAAGCCGTTATTGAAGAGCTGTCGAAATACACGCAGATGCATAGCCGTACAACAAACCTACAGCCACAATAGGAATACCTTGCTGGATGAAACACAAATTTTCTTAAATAGGATGAATATTCATGATAAGGAAAAATTCCAAAAATTGGACTCAGCGCCATATAACAAATGACATTAAATGTCCCAAATAAAGGCACTGGTTAACTTCTTCGTTTTCTTTTCTTCTGCATGTAACTACTGTTGAAACAAATTTTAAGTTTCATTGCAGCCAGGCTTCAGCTGGCATTCATTCCATATCATCTATCAATAGGCCGATGAAATTTGCATGCTTTTCACAGTTTTGCATGCTTCATCAATGGAAGAAACACCACTGGGAGAGAGGTGTGGCTGATGAGGTGCATCAAAAACCCATAACTGAGAACAAAAAGGGAGAGGCATTCTCACCCTAATCTCTAACGTATTTATTGCCATTATGTAATTATGTCACAAGATATCATTATTTGACTGGCTTGTTGAACAAGTGAGGTGGCACATGAATAAATTCACGGCGTAACCAAACATTACGCAACCCAGTTTTTACCACACTTTTTTGGGGGGCTGGGGCGGTGGGGGTTTGAGCATAGAAAAACAGACAAAAGTGTCAAATGACAATAACTCACTTAAACAAGCACATAGAGCCAGCTACTTGTTGTGAGTCTGAGCCTGTGATGATGATACATAGTGGATGGTGTTAATCAGGGGATCTCTCACACCATCTAATATGTATTATCCTCAAAGGAGCGTGCACCAATGCCTACAAACCATCCTGATTTCAACAAAAGCAAAAAGACTTAAAGAATGCTATAGTGACAGTGAAAGTCTCTGTGTGACTTACCAGCAGCTGAGCCGAATTTCAGTGTGCACATTAGCGCATCGGTTAAGCTCCGTGTGGCTGTTTCTGCTGTCACCCACACCCACCCACGCTCCACATCGCCTTGTGTAAGAGGATTAGAAGACTGCTGGTGCACACAGTGCTGGCCATCGCTGTGGTCACCTCAGCGCACCCTGCAGCGCTCTGGAGCCCAGGCCACATCCAGTCAACATGGCTACTGACCAGCTGATGTATTATTTCAGCCCTACTCCTTGTGTGAAGCCTGACCAAAATAGCGATATTCCTGATTTCTGATCCCTGATTTCAAGTCTTCATAGAGGATCCTGTACTGCCTGTGTCTTCAAAGTCCTTTGTGACATTGTGTGTGATTCCATGTGTTACAAATACTTTAATTGGTTGATCGATTTAAACTTTGAGGTTATTTTATTTTTCATCTCAAGTATAAAATTCCTTCATAACTATTGGTTGCCTGTGATGTTATCAGTATATCTTTCGATTACAAATGAAATAAAACTAATTCAATAAAAGATTTGATGTGACAATATGACCTTCTATCATTAAACTGTTATTTTCTTATTGATTGATTGATGGATAAATGTAGTTTGTTACATCGTTAGATTACATCATGCTCATTCTACCAATACTGAGGTACTGTATCATCCATAAAGACTCCATAACCACATAAAACACACACAATTCATTGCTGACACCTGCCCCTGGTAATTGTGTCCATTTGACTGATGGCTTATTATCAACCAATCAATCATCTTTTATTTCTAGCCCAGAATCACTCCCAATGTTGCCAGGGCCCTTACAAAATATTCTAAAGATTAAAAAAAAAAACAGACCTGCTGATGACCAAACATGGACACATAGTGACTCTGGGTTGCTACCTCAGTGACGTTAGGCACTCTTTGTATGTAAAAATATAGTTTTGTACAGAAAAGTATCTACAACATCTTTTCATCTGTAACTATGACACATTTGATAGGCTTCAGCCTGTGACAAGGAAACCTACGGACAATTGTCTCACTCTCAAATGACAAAGACAGTTCCCTTTTCTGTATTCCAAATCGGCACGCACTTTTGGGTACTGATGGTTCCCAATTTGTTATTTCTGTATACATATACAGAAGTCAAAAGACAATGAATGGCTGACCTCTTTCAATCATTCAAATGTAGAGGAACTCTTCTTGTTTTTTCAATTTTAGGGAGGAAATAATATACAATCATGTTTTATGACCTTTCAGAACACAAATTTCTACATACATACACATCACATTTTGCAGTATTGTAATTTGAAAAGAAATATCCAGTATCCAGAAATATCCACACTCAGATGTGCGCCTCTTCACCAATTTTTTTAGCTTGACCTTAGAGCAATAATGCCACATTACATAATCTGCTCCGGAGATGGAGTTTGAAGTCCAGATACCCACTGAAGCCAATCAAAACAAACGTGTCTTGAAATGGCCGTGCCTCATACACATTTTCAGGTGATGCGTGCACATTGCTTGACTCGTTTATGTTTCATTTCTGACATTAAATGTCAGATGTCTCATTACTATGTGAAAACGTGAGACTGTGTGAAGTTGATAGAATCCATTTATTTGGTGCTCTGCCTGTCGACCGTTAAAAAGTGAAAGAGAACGCCAGGCATAGCTCTCCCCAGAGTTGGAATTTGTCATAATAATTGATCATTTATTTCTGAGAAATTCTTTGAAATTGATGGCACCAGAGAGAGTCACACGCTGTGCGTGTGCTGTAAAAGTTTGCGCGTCAGACAGACAAGCGCCACCGTGAGGGAAATATTGGGACTTACTGACACCATGCGACGCTGTTTGGTAGTGGCCGGCTGACTAATACCATACTCGATGGCACAACCGGGTGTAACGGGTAATCTGTCAGTTCAAGTCGCTCTGGGTGATCGTCATGTTAATCAAACGTTTAAATTCTCTTGACTAATGCATCAATAAAGTACCAACCCACCTACCAACCTCCTACCCACCAATTACCTAGCTACCCCTACCTACATACCAACGACAAAAACAAAATAACGATTATAATAGTCGCAGTAGTAGTAATAGTTAAAGTTGGACCGGTAACAACAACAACAACAACAACAACAACAACAGTAAAACCGACTGCTTTAAGTGACTGAAATGAGGCATCGAATATAGGCGTCACCAAATCAACAGAGGGCCATTACATTTTATTCATGAATTATTTGGTGATTACACTTTCTCTCAACCAAATCACTGTACAGTTTTACGCTTCTGTTGAGATCCAGCAAGTGTTTCGACACGACGTACAGAAGCGTAATTCGAGCATGTGTTTAAACACTTATACTCGTGTCGGTGTATAATGCAACTTGGTGTTTTAATTGTTTGTCATCATTAATTAAGAAGACCGTATGGTTTGATGTGTGAAGTGTGGGATCAGGACAGGTGGAGCGTGATTGGCCTTTGGGCCGTAAACCACGCCCACTTCATGTTGACGCGCTGAGTCGTGCTGACCAAAGCCTGTAGATATGAAAGTCACAATTGAGATAACCAACACTGTATAAGCTGTCATTGCAGTGCAGCATCTGAAGTCAGCTGCAAAAAATGTTCCCATCAGGATCTGTGAAATGAAACCCCGAGTGCCTAAATAAAAACGTTAATAATACAAGTCGAGACACCTACCTTAACGCCCTCTGCATATTAGATTGGCCGAGGAGGAGCCTTTCGGAAATCATCATATCACCGATTGGTCAAGGTATTGTCAATCATAAATAAGTAGCCTGTGATTGGCTAAGCGGGGAGGAGGAAGTCAACTGTCACATCGTTTCAGGGATAAGCTCGGGAGTTGACTAAGAAAACGAGCTGTGTTTACCGAAACATTTTAGGAGCCACTTTTGAATATCTCAGTTACAAATTCAAGACGTTGCCCTCTCAAGGATTACGTAATTTGGCCATCGCCGAGTGAACAGACGTGCGCCACGCCGTTTCGAAGACTCGCTTTAACCGAGGACTTCACCACCACTGCACTGCTGAGAGGGGTGAAAGTGGGACTTTATTGTTCGAGGCTAGCTAGCTTTGCCAAGCGGCTCGTTTTTGTGTGTACACCGTGGACCGCCAGCCATATGGCCACGAATTTCGAGCCAATATATGGCCTTTCAGAAGACGAGGTGAGCCTCAATCTCAGGACATGCTTTGTTACACCGACAGTCAGGAAGGGATAGGCGTCTCTCATCAGGGTTCGACCTGATGGCTAACGTCACTGTTAGCGCGACAGTCAAGCTAACGAGCAAGCCTGTACCAGTGGAGGCATTCTCGAGTAATGAAGAGACAGCTGTCAATTTAGAACACTTACATTTACGGCCACACAACCTCATCTCTTGGGTCTCGATAATCAACAAGTCCGTCCGATAAATCGTGGGATTATGAACGACTTTAGCCCAACCGGTACGTCAAACCTAGAGTTGTCTTAATATTCCGCAAACCCTTTAAGAATGTGGACGTTGATAAAACAAACGGTGTCCGTGGGGTGTGGTGTGGTCGAGACGTACATTTCAGCGTCACCGTCCGAGCTGGAACTCGGCTCTTTGACGTTTCTCTGATATTATTAAGATGCTATGCTGATATCGACGAGTTCACGTACATGAAGTCAGCTGTGCGCACTTGGAATCGGCATTTGTGACACTTTCGACCCCTGTAGACGACTTGTAGGCGTAGTTTTATTTCTCACGGTGTATATTGAGACACCAACCGTGCTCTCGGCCTTTGCACGTATTTTGTGCATCAAGGAGGCAGTGTATGCCTGTCATTCTGTAACTCTCTTCTTAGATCATTTACGCACTCTGAATGTGTAGATAATCGGGACGGATGACCAAAAATAGTTCGCGAGGATGTTGTTTTTGTTGTCGCATGGGGAAATTCGCTCGGGGCGTGCCGTAAGTCAACTGGTTCCCAGTGAAGTTAAGTCAATGTTTTTAACTAGTTGAAACATTACTTAACTGTTTTGTGAACCCATATCAACCTGAAGGCACAAGTCAAATTAGCTCTCTGTACGGAACTATTCCATGAATTATTTAAGTATTGTCAGAGATTGCCACTTTACAGTGTATTGGCGATCGTTACTTTTGATGTGTGGATGAGTAGAGCCGTGCTCTGCGTCATGACAGGTGATCCATGCTCATGAAAACATTGTATCATTACGATTGGAACTCGCTCGTTGTGGACAAGGGCTATGTTTGCATACAGTTACAAGAAACGTAGTCACGTGTGCAACTGAAAAACTTGCTGCTATTTAGCAATGCATCTCACAATTGAACATGTTCTATACTTTCAACATTAAGTCCCTCTGTAACAGCTCAGCATGACTGGATACTCAAGCCAACCCTCTTCAAGGCCCCATTTTATAGTTGAAATAGGAGGAGAAAAAATTAAAGAGGACACTCCTCTCCATAGATATGCAAAGTGGTCATGCAGGTCCACATGGTTTAGGATGTATCATCCATTCCTTTTTTTCCCACTGCGTAACTTCACTGTAGAAATCCAAGTATTTCGTCATAGCTTCTCATTACAGGTCATGAATAATACAGGTATGCCCATACTGGAGTGAAAACTTTTCCTTGCCACCCTTTTGCCACCCTCCTACTCAGTAGGCTCACTATTGATAACCTATGAATGCAGATTAATTCAATTCAATATTATTTGCATAGCGCCAAATCATCACAGCAGTTATCTCAAGGTGCTGTCTGAGATGGAGCAGGTAGAACTGTCAAATATTTGAAGCAGTTTGGTTGGGTTATAGTGATATGGCTTCTCCACATAATTGATAAGATATATTCCTCTCTCTTTTTTTTAAACTCAGAATGAAACAAGAGTATTACGGGTCAAAGTCATCGCAGGAATTGACTTGGCAAAGAAGGACATCATCGGAGCCAGGTAAGCAGTGATGTTTCAAAGATATCTTTGTTGTAACACAGTCACTAATATGCCATGATGATTGTTTTTCTGGTTGCCCTTTTACCGAAGTTTCAAACAGTACTGAGTGTAAGAAATAGACCAAAATAACAATCAACCATTTTCACTTGTGCCGTGATCGACCACGTTGTTACTCCGGGCTGAAAACTGCTTTGACCCTCTCCATTTGTATGTGTTGCATTATTGAGCTATCTCATTACAAGTGCTCATTCCACTCATGTCCTCAAAGAAGCTCTCATACTTGTATTTTTGCTGCTTTATTTCCTTGATATGTGAGAATATCTCATCCATCCAATTGTGTAACTTCATTACACAGAGAGAGAGAGAGATTCTGGTGCGTTGACCTTTGAAACAACTGGACAGCTTTACCTCGGTGTTGGCTATGTAATGTACCTGAGCTTTGGTGTTTTAGATATTGGGTTAATACCAGGTGTATTAACATATCGGCTCACTTGCCAATGCAGACAATTTTCTTGTATAATGAAAACTACATGTCTAAACAAGGAAGACTGTCCTTCCAAATGGGGCAGTGCAGTGTTAAAGCATTGTCCTCACATTCTTTGTATGTGTAAGCAAAGACCTTGAACTTTGTTTGTTAGTGATTGCTTAACAGCCTTACGACTCCGTCTTACACCTTCTTCTTCTCACTATTACTCCCTCCCCCTAGTTTGATACGTTTGATGAATAACAATTTATCAATACCTCACTACACAAAAAGTTATGCAAATATTAAACTCCACAACATTTTGATTCTTAGTGTATACTGCACTCCCCGATAGATCCTGTTTAAAAGTATAAATTTCTGTTACAACCATTATGTGTGTCATCATGCAGTCTCATGCTGAGATGTTGGCGTTAAATCTCAAGATAAGTTAAAATTTTCTGTTGGTGGGAGGTCACACCCATCCCCTCACTGTTAATCATCAACCTCTTTTGTTAAATGTTATTTATTTCATATATAATGACCTGTATTTTTGACTGTTATTATTTCCATCTTAGTAATTTTAATGGAGGATACTTCTTCATTACAATCAATCAATATGATAATGATAATGATAATGATAATAATAGTAATAATAATTGGCATTATTATTTTTATTATCATCATCATCATCGTTATTATTATTATTATTATTATTATTATTATTATTATTATTATTATTATCAATCAATGTTATTATTATTGTATTGTCTTCAATATAATCGATCAATATTATTATTATTAGTATTGTATCAGCCAGTTGTTAAATGTTTGTAATTTGGATCTTGCGGTTTCAACGCATTCAACAGCTAATTACCGCAGCAGAATTCCTGAAAAGACACATACGAGAGTGTCCAGGTCACCCTGACTTGTCCATTCCCCTCATGCTATTGATCCACCAAAGTGTTTTAAAGAAGCAGAATTTATAGGTACTAGCTAAAATGATCTGTTGGTGATCGTGCCAATGGATTACCATACTCTCATATGTTTAGGCAGCGTTTGATAAGTGTAAGTGTGTTTGCATTACCTTACACGATCCATTCCACATCCATGATACCATCGTAAGACTGCTTAAAATAATAGTTATGTTAATATATAAGATGATGCAAAATCTATTTTCAGCAATTTTTAAGAACACAATCAGTGTTTGTGTCCTTTGTAATGTGAAATCATTGTGTTACTTTGAAATGCAATGACACCCACATTTTATTATTCACTTGAAGCTGTAACTGATGATGAAGATTATGATGTCAGATATGTTCAACACTGTATGCGTTTCGTTTGATGTGAGGGCAGTAATAAACATTGAATTGGCTCTGTGAGCTAAGCCAAGATTTCGCAGGAGAGTGCTGGAGTGACTCTCAGTGACCACATAGGATACGTAGACAGTGCCAAGTTTTTTCAATTTGCGTCAAATCTGTGCCTGTTGATACCTGATTGTGTACCTCTACTTTGTTGTATTGTGTCACGCTCGGTTCTGTTTGAGTGAAACACCCTGATGTTTTGTTTCTGTTTGTGTTGTGTGCCGTGTGGTGCTGATAGATGGAAACTCAAGGAACTTGTGTGTAAACAAACAATGAATGGACAAATTGGATTCTAGACTTGTCGTAGCTTTCATCTCACAGACCCCAGTGGGTGTATTGTTGATGGAGAGGAGGAGACAAGAAGGAGTCTGAGAGTAGCTGACTCACAGTACGGCCATTGTTTTTATTTAGTCGCAACACATCACAGAACCATGTAAACATACTATTAGAGCCAGTGGGGTTCCTAGACATGTAAATGAAGAATCCAGTATTTCCCAAGGGTGCACCTTCACCCCAATTTCATTTGGCCAGTGAAATTCCTCCTTTCCATTGTCACGTCCTCTACTTAATTGCGCACACCCTATGCTGTTGTTGGCAGGCATGATTTAATAATACCTACTGGCTCTTGAGAGTTCTTGGTGCAAGTCCTAGGTGGCATTTGTGGTTTTAGTGGTTGAAGTCTCACCTGCTATGCCCTGGTTTGTTATGGCTGATGCATCACACGTGGTGCAGTGGATAGAAACCTTCACTTGAGATAAATAGAGTGTGCCATCTGGTTAAAGGCAGAGAGAAAATTAAGCTGTACAATAATGCACATGTGTTTAAAAACCCCAAATTGTGTACTGAGCATGTTTGATAATTTAACAGTACAGGAAGTAATTTTACTGTTGTACAACTAGTTGTGATAATGATTATTGACAAATATGACATTTTATCCATTTCTACATCTGTTTTTCAAAAGGAGAATTTGAAGGTCCATTATTTCACCTTGCGATAAGGGTTGCCTGGTTAGGTGATATTTTTGTTTTGGCTATTTTTAAGCTTTTTTTAGCAGCCACAGACACATTGCTTAATACTCTCGAACTGACCTCAAAATGTTATGCATCTGCAATTTTCTGCCCAATGTTTTGTCAATAAGACATTACATCCTTATCTCTCATACCCAAAAGCAAGCAGTTTCGATCTGCTGGCATGTGTATGTCATCTCAGGTTTCAGCTTTGGGAACCAACAACTGCTAGAGAGTTGCCTAGTAATGAAAAAGTCTGAGCAGTCATACTAGTGGTTCACGGTGTGGAAGTTTTTAAACGAAAGTATTAGCATTATTAGCGCCAGGTTTTTGTTTTGCAAAAATACTGTAAATGAAGTGCACATAAATCTAGAACATCATGATTTGCAATTGTGCACTTTTTGATAAACGTAAAAAACAGACACCTGGGAGAAAGGCACTCGAATCTCCAAATAAGCCATTTGCATCATTTAGTAGTGAATAGAAATACTTTGCTCTTTGAACAAATTGTATCTGTAATTTCAAAGCTCTTAAACAGTCATGGTCATTATTGCGACAAAGCGGAAGTAAGTCTCTTGCCCAGACCATCCACAAACAGATCATCCAGCATTCATATTCCTCAATTGCATTATCTATGTTTGGTAGTTTTTTTTTGTCAGCAACAGCGAAATCCTGATCACTTCCCCCTTTGTCTTTTTTCTGCAGTGATCCATATGTCAAACTTTCACTCTACGTTGCAGATGAGAACAGAGAGCTTGCCCTAGTACAAACAAAAACCATAAAAAAGGTGAGTATAATGGTCAACAATGTCACTTCACAGGACTTTCACAAATGTTCATTATATGTAATGATTACCTCGACCATAACCTCCAAACCATTTCTCTCATTAACTGTAAAGTTGTGTCTCAGGTATTTTGTCACTGCAAGTTTTACGATGCATGTCAGTAGGTCCTGAATGTATTGAAATACATTCAAATCGTGTGATTGAGTGTGTGGCCTTATCGAATTGTTTAAGGAGACTCCTTACTGTAACAACGCCTCAATGTTTTCAATTGTGAATTTAAGGTCATTGTTAAACATGAAGAAGAATGTAGGAAGGCAGATCCTTGAGTTATTACTTATCAGCTTTGTGGTTACAGCACATTTACCACATTACAAGAGTCATTGTGTCGACTTGAGTGGTTTGCATAGTAAATACAGACATTGAAGTAGTTGGAGTGTGCGGCAGAAGAAAACATTGTCACACAGTGCGACAGTGAGAAAGACGGCATTGTGGGCATCCCTGCGTTAGTATAAGTGAGTGACTTAGGTGCTTATTTAGGTTTGGTCCATCTTTCATGGGTTACCAGGCATCATAAGGACCATCTGTGCCACAAATCTTAAATAAAGCCAGATTAGTAGAAGTTAGCGTACATTTATGAAGAGATGGATACAGCTTTGGGATTCTGTCTGATGCCTCCATTGGGGTTGAAGTCTGTTCACAGCAGGGGGAGCCATTTCGTTCACTTTTAGGGGGACCAAACATCATATTAGAGCAATCATTGCGAGGTTATTGAAAATGCAGTAATTTTCATTGTTATCTGGTCGTCTAGTTAACAGCTAGGTAAATTTCTCTTGATTTAAGTGTTCAGCAGGTTATTAACAGGTTATGCTGTGCTTGAAAAGAATAAAACTTGGAACTCATTGTAAAAATGCCTTCTGGTTAATGTTATTACGGCCTTCTTTAAGATAGCTTGCTGTTGAATAATGAGAGTATGTTTGTAAGGTACACCATACCTTGGCTCTGTTGGCCTCTTGGATCTTTTGTCAATTTCTGCTCTCCTTTTTTCTTCAACTAACTGCCAGCAAACCCTGTGCTAGAGTCAAGCAGTTCAAGCATTCACGCAGGCAGGCATATGCTGCCAGTGGCCACACTTGCCTTATAGGATATAAATAGCTGACAATGCTGTGCTATGTGGAGCAGAAGAGGAAGCATCAGTGCTCAACTCCATTCTTTTAAGTGGGCCACATTTGATGGCATCTTGTTGAAGCAAAGATTGTCACTGAAAAAGCTATCAATACAGTGGCAAATAGAAGCTTGTACAAAGATTATATTGAGCTGTAAACAATGATATGTGAAATATATTAGATAAATTGGTTTAACCCTTGGATGCACAACCTTCCAATACCTACACTCTTCATTTTTGACCCCCATTGAAATTCTCAAAATATTAAGAATTTTATCAAAATTAATGAAACCATTATTAAAAAAATATTGCCTCATGTCACAAACATAGTTAATGAGGAATACATGGAATATGAATATATGTTTTTTTTTTTTTTATTTGTAAGGACTTTGAAGAATAACAGCCCTTTGGGTCATCTTACCCCTTGTGTGTATCCAAGGGTTAGAGACATCCTTTCAATTGTTAGTATTTGTCATTGACAAACAAATGGCAGAGAAGATGGTAATGTACTACGTTAGTTGATAAGTTAGGATGCAATGCATGCAAGAGGATCACAGAGTCAATTTCATTCACTTTCTGTGTTATTTATATATTGCAATATTTTTCCAGCTGTTACTGGAAAACTGTCGTTTAATTGAGTAGTTGTGGGGAACACTTCTTCAGTTTCTTTCAAGTGTTTGGTTTAGTGCACAAATCTTGGACTAAAGGAATATCTTCATAATCAAAACACAATAAACAAATAATTCCCATCTAAATTTGTTTGTTTCTGCTTTTTTCATGTAATCACGAATCATGTAGCCAGTGTTGCTGCAGTGCATGGAGAATTTAGAGTAATGATGCTCTACTTTCTGCCCATTGCAGACTCTTAATCCCAAATGGAACGAGGAGTTCTACTTCAGAGTGAGTTTACCTTTTATATCAAGAACCTTTTCATGATGTAATGTGGCTCAGAGATCTTCCTTCTTCGCTGTGTCTTTCACTGCCACAGTTTGTGCAGTTGTTCATGTTAGAGTACTTGTGTACCTGTTATAGCCTCTCAGAAAAGCTCCACCATTGCAATCGAACTTCACACGCAGAGCTCATGCTTACTCCCTTCCTCGTACTGATAGAGAAAGAATTATAACTTTATGTGATGATGATGAGTAGAGTTAGTTTTCTTCGGATGTTGCAAGTTATTTTTGACTAAAATTAAAGGAGCTGTTGACTTGTTTTTGCCAACACATATTGTTGTAATGCAAATTAAGAGGCTGGCTAACCTTTGAATGAATGTTTTAACATTTACTTTGAAATGTCATTATCAACACAGGTGTGTCCTCATAATCACAGGCTGCTCTTTGAGGTGTTTGATGAAAACAGACTGGTAAGGCCTTCTTTTCATATAATCCAACATTCCTCTGCTTACATAACATTATCTTGAGAGGTTTTGGTTATTTTTCTTGTACATGTAGATAAAATGTATAATAGTCATATGACAATATATGATGATAGTCGGAGGGCATTGCAGGTATGCCTATAAAGAAGCTTAGGTTGAGGTGATATTTGCATCATGTAAGTTCTTGATATCATCGCTAAACAAAATTAGCCTCAGACTATGTCACTCGCTGAATTCTTCAACAGTTGTTTCCCAACAGTTGTGCAATTAAACCCTCTATAGATTTCCAGTTCCCATGACAACTAGGAGAAAGTCTGCATCAAGTGTAATACTGGGGGGGAAAATACATGTTGTCCTCATCATGTCATGGCTTTGTGCTTTATATTGTCACATGGATGATACATGTGATGTGATTATCTGTGATGAAATTATAACAGTATATTTTAATACATTGGAACATATGTGTTTACAATACACTACAGTGAATAGTATTCTATCAATATAAGTATACATGTATAGAAACAATTTTCATAATCGCGTGTATGAATGCACACATATGATTATAAGTTCAGGTAAGTGTGAGTCTTTGAAGGGAAAATCATGGCCAATGTCATACTGCAAGACACGAAGGTATCAGTAAAAGGACATGAATAGAACCTTTAGGGACATTAAAATGTCAAGCATCACATGCTGAAGCAAGTGGTTATAAGTTAAAGAGCTAAAACATTGATTGGTGAAAAGATACCATTCTGAATCTTTCTGGGCATGATTTTTATGTTACTGTGCGATAGTTGGTGTTTGAAGTTGAAAGTTTGAAGTTTTTTGCATGCTCTCGGTTACAGCTCTAATGAGAACTGCTGATCTCACCTCCCCCCATACTGTAGAACAAATTAAATAAGGAGACACCACAGAGTCAGTGCGAAGCCCTAACATCTCCTTATAAGTCGGAGCTGTCTTAACTTGCCTGCCAAAGCGGCTCCCCCAACACTGGGTAGCATTTCTTGTAAAAGGGCTGTTAGTTGTCTTACATATACACAATTGTTGTTCCTCTGATGGCATCGTCATTAAGCTATGGCTTGTCATACCTGACATGCATTTTGTTACATTCAAAATAATGTGTCCGACAACAGTGATGTTATTTTATTATTGTGAAATTGTAGGAGGACTTGCTTTTGAGTTGTTGCAGTTCATCTGATAAGGCTAGAGTGGACGAGACTGTACTGTGTTGTACTTTGTAGCAGGCACATAATGTCATTTTGGAATTGGGCATAATTCCAATAGACCACACACTGGCATTTAAGATTCTATACAGAACATCCAGACTAACATTTCACACATTGTCGTTGACTGCACTGAACAATGAAGGCAGTGTTTCATCTCTCAGTGTAACACTGGCAGATGAACTGTAATTATACCTTCCACTGCAATCTTTTTCTTTTAGCTTTTTCCACTGACTCTCTTTTTTGTGTGTTTCCCTCCCTGATACAATTTTTTGGCTTTCGTTGTCTCTTTTCACCTCTATGTTCAAATGTCAGTGGTCGTTTGGCTGGATTTTTGCTGCTTGTGCTTTACTTGAAAATGGGCAGTTGTCCAATGGCATTCAAGAGATTGGAACAAAGGGGCTATAGACATCAAAAGCCTCTCCTCATACACTCCTTCATATAAAGATTATTTACTTGTTTTCTATGTCACATGAGTACCTTCTGTGACCTTGATCTGAACACAAACTTAATTTGTAATTCGATTTACATTTCATCTGTCAGTTTCCTATATCCAGGTCTATATGCCATCCCTGCTGAACACACAGTACCTACCCATTAACTATACTGATTTCAAGTGAACATAGTTTTAAGAGGAAGAATGTCTCTCCTAAGATGGGAAAATTACAAAATTATGTACCTAGCTAATGCTGCAAAATGTCACTTAGTGCTCTTGAATGATCAGTTTTGTTTTTTTTTCTTCTATAAATGACAAAGCATCAATAATGAATTTGCTGTCTGGATTTGTAGATTTAATGGTGTGTGTTGCGACATCAGTGCATTGTAAGTTATGTCAAACGAGCTGCCTGTCATAGAAAGAATCTAATAGATTTGTATCTCACTTAGTCTCAAACACTTCCCTGTCCTCCTCCTTCAGTTTTTTCTTTGCCTGCGTGCTCTACTGTAGGGTATTTTGTGAATTTCTTGCAATGGTAAAACCATGATTGGGGCTGTCTTGTCAAATATGTTGTTCAGTACTGTTGGAAGAAACCGAATAGATAGATTATTTGAATTAAGGTAATCGATGAATAGAGCTCTATTACTGGCAGCACAACTTCAAAGGTTCAGTTGTAGAAGTGAAGAGGTGGGAGGAAGGACGGAGAAGAGATGATGGAATTG
Source organism: Carapus acus (assembly GCA_900312935.1). Taxonomy (NCBI): domain Eukaryota; kingdom Metazoa; phylum Chordata; class Actinopteri; order Ophidiiformes; family Carapidae; genus Carapus; species Carapus acus. Next base: position 109,754 of record OMPJ01023756.1, read on the forward strand.
ATATCAGAAAACAGATGTACCGTACTTTGAGAAAGGTTGAGATTGGTTAGTGGGACGTGTTTTGGTGTCATTTGGAACTAATGGCAGCATGGGGTTGTAACACGAGGTTGTGACATCCATAGTCACATGACTTACACACAGCCTGCTGTCACTTCGGAGACCAGGAGCGTTGGCTGCTCTTATCCAATCATGTCAGGAATGCTGACGGTCAGTCAGCCGAGGCTATTTCTGCTGTCTGTCGCTAGTGCTTGGTGGTGCTAAGAGTTTGGCGCATAGAGAGTCTTTTTTAGAGAGTCTTTTTCAAACACCCCTACTCTGTCACTTTTCAGCCTTGTGGAGTCCCTGCTTACTTCTTTTTTTTTTTTTTTTTTTTTTCTTTTTCTTTTTTGTTTTATGGGTTTGTGGTTTGTCTCTACTCCATACACTTTACTGCTGGTAGGAGAGTTGTGGGACAGCTTCAGATAGGGTGGAGGGAGAGAAAGAAGAAAGAGGGAGTGGAATAAGAAAGGGGGATCAGTCTGCTAACCAACCAAAGGAGCGACGGGGGCGACAGTAATAGACTCGGACAGAAGGCAGAGGGAAGACCTAGCGACAGACACACAGAGAACGGAGGCTGTGGATGTGCGGTGGAAATGGCACAACGTCTGCGTTTGCATTTTGGTTCGGGTCGAAGCAACACGGCTCCAGAGCTCGAGATACTGGAAAGAGATTTCTCCGAACAGCAGAGAAGCAGTGATACGGAGATGACACCATGCATGCAGCCACCTCCAGGATTGTATTCATCGCAAGACCCAACTGCACATTGGTCTCAACCTCGAGCTCATGTTTTTAGATCAGAACCTTTACTTAAACGCAGCTCCTCAATGTTTATTCCCCAGCTTACCACGTCTGCTGAGCCACGGCTTACGAAGAGCTCTTCCATGCACATCTCGCTGCAGCGCTCCAATGGACAAGAGTCAAAGGCAGAGTCAAGTGGACATAGCAGTGATACTCCACCACCCTACACTCCCCCAAGTCCTGTTCCCGGTTATGCTGATGCAATTTTGCAGCAAGCACCTCCTCCATACCACAGCTCAGATTCGTTGTATTCAGACTTTTCTGTTACAGAACCAGAGTTACCCAAACGACGTGTCTTCAGTATTGGCTCCAATGGACATACTGTGTGTACCATAGGTCCACCTGGAGTCGGTGTTGGTGGGATTTTTTTCCAAAGGAATTCTGATTGTTCCGATCAACAGCATTTCAGAATACTCCCTTATGGCCGTGCAGGCTGGTCTGTTTGGCAACCAAGCTATGACCAGAGCTCGGCTGCTAATGGTGGAACACAGAGACTAGTGTTTCAACTCCAGAAAACCCCGAGCCAAGAGAGGCAGCAGGCTGATGTACCTCCGGAGGAATTTGCTGGCTCAAGGGATAGTCGTGTTGTACGTTACTCAAAATGTCAGCCAGAGAGAAATTTATCACAATCGAGGTTGTCCATTGAAAATCTACACAAATCTGCCACAAATAATCAAGTCGCAGAGGAAGGAAGAAATGGATCTAATGGTTGCACTTTCAAAATTGGAGGTGATGCCGCTGGAAGGCACCCACATTTCAAGATATGCTTTACTTCAGGGAGAGGGCACAGTCAGGATGTGAGCCCTGACACCGACCCCACATCGAATAATTCAAAGGTAAAGATGATTGCTTGAAGAAAGGAGCTGCATGTCTGAGTGGATAATTCAGTCCTCTGCACTTGTAGCCCTATGTTTCAGGGTAATAGCACTGACTTCTCCTAGTTCACTTAACCAAAGCAGTGTTGCGTTTAGAGCTGGCTGTATCTATCTTTAGTTTGTTTTGATTGTGGTTGTTGATTTTGAGGGGAGGCAGGAGGCATATCGTCTTTGGCCTTATCCTGTTGTGGATCTCTGACAGCAGCTGCTCTGAGTGATTAAGAGTGAAGATGTGATTAAGTCCAAATTATAAATGGATCAGAAACATTTTTTTTTAAAAATCTGTTCTGTATCAACATTTTCTGAATTCCTCAGTGCCTGAACACGTCTGATGTTCCTTCTAGTTAAGCAAATTTGAACAAACTTAGATTGTTTTTACTCGAGTCGCTGTTATTTGGTGCTTAAAAGTTGGCTGACCTTTGATCTCCAACTGTAGTTTGTCACCTGTGATTTATCGTGCCTTGAGGTTGGATAGCATCAAACAGGATGTATAACACTCTATTGCTATGCACATGTAATCTTTGCATATTTTCTGTATTGCACACAGTATACTATATAATATATGATAACGGATATACATTTTTATCCTATAATTTCAGTATCAACAAATTCGTGCTCCGTTTCGTGAGGGCAGCCATTTCTCACACAACAAAGGCATCACAGTATAGTGCATAATCATGACACGATGTGTGTTTGTGTTTATATGCTAGTTACACTGTCTGTAGACCTGCCATGTTGTCTTTTTTTTCACTACACACACCTCACATCAATTGCCATTCAGAAACAGAGGTCATTGGGCCATGTTTACCTGTCATAGGGAGTATGGGATCACTTTCTTAATATCAATCTTTTTTCTTTGATGGATTCAGACTGATATTGTTGTGAAGGGCTTTTCTCTGTAAATTCCTCTGTCACCCAACAGAGCACACTTTTCACGCCGCAGTTTCAGTCTGAACTAAGGCAATACTGTGTGATTACTTGCACCAAGTCCTCCAGAGCCTCATCAGTAGCACTGCAGTTAAAAGTGAACTCCGTTGATTTACCAGTGTTTATCCCATGATTATTCTTCCGCAATGGAATATTGTTAACATTCCGTCCTTCAGTTGCATTTTCCCTCTCTTACATGTCTCTTCCTCTTTTGGTGCCTCATAGTTTGGGCACCCTCCCATTCGGTGTGTAACCTGGCCTTGGTAGGCAGCTGCAGGCTCAACTGTGACCCTTTGATGACTCTGCAATTAAATCCCTCCACATACACATGGCTTAAAATATTTGTTTGTTACGTTTAAGGACAGAATGTTATTTAAAAGTCTCTCAAAGAGTACTTGCACAACAACACAGTGCTGCATGTACTGTGGGGTATTGCCTTTCTGATATGAAAACATTGATACTCATGCAGCTACAGGACAAATTGTGTTTATGTTATCAAGAACTGGTAAAGGTGTGAGAAGAAGTCCATTTTTCAGGTCAGTCTTTAGGCAACAAATGTGGTTGATAATGGCAAACTTGACCTAAAACTTCACTCTACTCAGATTGCAACCAGAAAATCAGAACAAAGTAAGGTGAAAGTAGCTCTGGCTTAGCCTAGGAGATCTTTGGTTTGGGTTTGTAAGTGTCTCGGCTAATCTGTGTGAGAATTCTAACCTGCATATGCATTAATGAATCAGCTATTTCCCGTTACACATTCGTAACCTTTTACTATTGATTCTTAGATATCTTAACTACAGCAGGGGTCATTGCTGAACTGCCTGTACTTTTATATTCATTCTCATCTGAGAGCTATTTCACCAGAGCTGCTGAATGTTCAATATTAACCTCGGGTGTTAGACATTCTTTCCACCGATTTTACAGTTGTCGTCACTACTGCTAGATATTTCTTGTTGTCTAAATCCCTTGTATCCCACATACAGGCTACATCCAAGAATGGGCTTTTCCATCTTGCACAGGTAAACTTTGCCCCCAGCGGCTACTGCTGTGCAACTCGATCGTCTGTGAATCTCCCCCTTTTCCTCTCAGCCTGCTATGATTTTTACAAGGTTGGCTAAAAAAGGAATTTTGAGCTCAAACACCCCGTAGTTCTCCGATGTTGTCACCTCTGGCCACCCCTCCCTGTCTGTCTGGTGATGTTCACTCTAAATTTTCCTGCAGGCTTCATGGCTTCCTCTTTCATTCGGTTATATGACGTTCTGTCTATCAACAAATGTCATGCTCAGCCTTCTGTTTGAACACCTGTGGTAATCAGTGTCAATTGGATAAATGATCATCAAGTGAATTGCTAACTGATTAAAAGGTACCTGGCAATTTCAGACGGATACAGTTGGATGCTGGTTATGCTGTGGGAATATATAAATTCTTTTCCTCTTACTACCACTGGTTTTCATGATTAAGGCTGAGGCAGATTTCTGTATTGGATTATCCATGAATGTGAAGTGTTTTTCTTCTCTCATTTTGTTTTTCTCGCAGTATCGCTGCAGGGTCTTTTGCTGGGCTCTGTGAATACAATTCACCTTTATTGCCTTGATCTTCACACACTTTTGCAATTTCAGGTCTCACTTTGGGAAATTCGCCATGTACTCAAAGGAAAAGCCCTCAGAAAGTGACTTCATTGTTTTTTTGTTTTTTCGCCCCCTAGACTAGAGATGACTTCCTGGGACAAGTCGATGTTCCCCTCAGTCACCTGCCGGTGAGTGCTCCGATGTGAGCCGATGTAGATGACTAAAGGAGAAATACAATGTTGTATCTTCCTACACACGAGCCATACACACATAAAGTAAAATTGATTACAGCCTCCTGAACAATATGTGTAGAGGCAGTGCAACTGGGGGTGTTGTTTTTTGTGATGGTGTCCATAAAATGAAATTGGTGTTTGAGGCTGCAACCTGATATCACAGCTGCTAGTAATTCAAACATTCCACATCTGACAACTGAAATCCAACTTCTCTAGCTTGAACATTGCTTTTTTTTTCAAGCTGCAGAAGGAGCCCTAATTAAATATTCATGTCCTCTGTGCTCTTACAATTAGGAGATAGAAAATATCTCCTAATTGACACAGCTAAGTCATGCAAAGAGGAAAAAAGAGGAGAAACCTTGGAACTGGTAATTCCAAAAGTGGAGTCAGCTGTCTGCAATTAAAGCGCCTTGAAATAACTCCTGTTCTGATTTGGTGCTATACAAATTGAATTGAATTGAATTCAAGTTATCATAAGTGAAGTTCTAAACGATATAGATTACAATCTCCATTCAAGTTTTGGAAATGATTTTACATAGAGATGTGAAAAATCTAAGTCATGCTGCCTGAAACAGTTTTTGTCTGAGATCAGTGTAATGATAAAAAAAAGACAACATATGAATTTGTGTTTGTATGGTGGAAACTGATTATCGGTCTCAATAGTTCCACATTTGGTTCTTTGTTTTGAGGGCTCAATGTGGCAAAGCCACATGTTGCACTGTGTGTTTACAATGATTTACCTAAAATGATTTAAGTAAGTAACAAATAAGATGTTCATACTGGCAGTATAATCTATAGTTATTTGAAGCACGTTAATAATCGGAGAACCTTGTTCGCTCACAAGGGACAATTCAGCAGGAACACAAAGATAAGGGGCTGCATAAGGCATGTTGTACTACTTAAACTAAATCTTCTTAAACTTAAACATTTACTAATTTATTATTTATTTATTTATTACAAGTTTATATCTGAGTATATATATGATATGCAAGTCATAAACACAGGTCATAAACCATAAACCTGATAACCATTACATAACCATAGAGCCTTGATGTTGTGATACTGTCCATCTCATTGTTACAGAATGTGTGTTTTACTGATTGCTGTCTGCAAATGCGCTTTCTTAACTGACAGACAGAGGATCCAGCTTTGGAGCGTCCCTACACGTTCAAAGATTTCCTTTTGCGGCCCAGAAGGTCAGTTTGAAATGGATGTGGCAAACTAACAAGATGGAACTGCCAGGTAGGAGGAAAAGAAGAACCTTCATATGGGGGACCACAGAGAAGGTTCATGGATGTAGTGAAGGACGACATGGTGGGGTGGCAGTGTGCGAAGGAGGTGGAAACCAATGATCTGCGCTGATTGCCCTTAAAAAGAGCAGCCAGAAGACGTATACGAAATAGAAGGATTAAGATGACAACCTAACTTAACTCATTTATTTTGCGGAAGGTTAATGTCATTTTGCTCTCTCTGCAGCCATAAATCCAGGGTGAAGGGCTACTTGCGTCTAAAGATGGCTTATTTGCCTAAACAAGGGAGCCATGAGGAAGAGACCGGAGAGATGAGGGAAGAGGCTGAGGTAAAAAATTGATAATTTACAACACAAGGCCACTGAAGCATCTTTTCAGTTGTTGAATGACCATTGTGTGCAAAATAATCAAAATCACAAGCTAATTCTTTATATCCATTAAGTCTCCAACTTTTAAATGTAAATGCGGACAGACGGTTATTGAAATATTTTCTCGTGGAACCAAACTTTCCAGAATTTTGAATGATATTTTAAGAAAAGAATCCCTTACTCTGACACGTCATCAGTGTTGCAGTAGGAGTTGTAAGAAATAATGATTAATACAAAATATCATAACAGAGCTACACAGGTAACACCAATGAGATGACATTGTTCTGCAAACTAGACAATCACTATATTGGCTTTCAGCCAACAGTCAATTCATTACTCTTTACTTATACTGTGAATTAATCCCCTCACATTAACGTGAAAGGTAAAACAAAGTTGCTGCATCAAAGCCTTTTGTGTGTCTCTCTGTTTCAGAAAGTCTAGTATGTCCTTTTCTGTTGCTCAAAATTACACACAAATTTCTTAATTCACTAGTTCCATGATTGCAAAAGAGGACTAAAATGGATTAGTTTTCGGAATTCCTGCACTTTTATATGAGTAACTGAAAATAGTGTGTAGTGACAAGTCAAAGATTGAGATCTTGACTGACCCTTTCAGGGCTGGGATGAATCTGCCGACTCAGGTTCACAGCGACCTCAACAGCTTTTGCCTCCATTACCGCCGGGTTGGGAAGAGAAGGTGGATAATTTGGGACGCACCTACTTTGTCAACCACAACAACCGCTCCACACAGTGGAAACGGCCTTCAACAATGTACGTCTGATCTTGTCAAGTGTATTTTCAAAAAGTTAATAAGTTTTCCATCTAGTTTATCAGGAAACTATCAAATTTTTACCAGTGTTACTTTTTTACTTGTTAAGTCATGTACAAGCTGAACTGTTTTACAAACCATGTTTTAATGTTTTAGGGATATAATATCAGAGACTGAGAGTGACAACCAACAACGTCAAATTAACCAGGAAGCACATCGTGTTTTTCGATCAAGACGGCACATCAGTGAGGACTTAGAGAATGAGCACCTCGAGGCCAGAGAAATGGACAATGTGAGAGAACGGGAGAAAATGCATTTAAAATTCCCACCCTTCAAGCTGTATAAAATCTTAGTCACTTCATTATTACATTGTTGTCATTTTTGGTCCTCTAGTCCTGGGAGCTTATTACAGAAGAAGGTCCTCACGAGTCCTTGTCCCAGTCTTTACCTGGCCCCTCCCCCCTCCTGACACCTCAGCACCCTCCAACGCCGGTCGCCCAGGAATTCTCTGACGATTTAAACTTGAGGCTGTCACTTACCCCTGATTCGAATGGAGAGCTGCCAGGACCCAGCACTGCTCTGGTTCGCTGCACCGTCCAATCCATGATGAATTAAATCCATATGCATGCATTTTTCTCATTCATGTACAGATAAACACAATTTTTGTTGAATATCAGCTCTGAGTTTTGCTTCTCAGAAACCATGAGCACCTTACTGCCCCAAATAATTACGGTGACAAATGATGTTGCCTTGACATTGACCAGGTCTCTCAAAAGCTAATTATTGTAAAGTGTTTCTTAAATCAATTTCCTTGTTCTTTGTTTTCATTATGGCAAACAGATCCAGTTGTCTAATAGACTCCGCTCTTCCAGTATGACTGATGGCATTAGTGATCAGACCCAGGCTTCTCCTTTACCAGTATGTATTCTTGCATCTCGTTTTCCTTGCTCAAATGTTCTGTTGTTATATCTCTTTGACTTATTCCCAGTATGTAATATCTATGTTATTCCAACAAGTTGAATAGGTAAGTATCACTTTGTCTTCTCTCTGTGACATTTTCTCATGACTGTATGGGTGTCCTGTATCTGTGGACGTACAATCAATGGTCTACTTTCCTTTTATTTTAAATTAATCATTCTAACTGGCAGATATCACAATCTTATCCCTCTTTGTTCTTTACTTTGTTTTCTTAATTTCATACTTCTATTTTAAATTTGAAGAGACCTTAGTAAAGCATCAGCAGTGTGCCAATAGACTGCACTGGAAAGATTAAGCACAACATGGTGCCGCTTCGCTCTGAGTCATCACGGTAGTCATAGCATGAATGGGCTCTAGTGGAAAAAATATTACAAGTTCTCAATAAGATGTTATTCATGCTGGTGAGTCACAGCAGTAGACTTGTCATCTTGAAGAGAACCTCCTCAGAATTCACCAGGGCCATCAATGGTTACATATCTTCCCTCCTTGTGTTTTCAGCTACCCATTACTTTGTTAAATTTTCAGTGTTTCTTCCTTGTTTTGCCAGGAAATAGCAATTTTACAAAACTATATTAATGTGAGTATGTGATGGAGATGGAGCTTGTCGGTTCTTAAACCGTCCTTCAGAATCATAAATTCTGTGCAGTGATTATTGCACTGTTCACTTTAAAGTGAAGACATCTTCGTTGAATGTACTCATGCCTGTTTGTTAGATCTTGGCCAGTCTAAGGGTGTTTAGCAGACCCGGCCGGACCTTAGTGGCAGTGTTGAATTATTTAGTGTTTTCTAGGTGGTGTTCACTGCTTACTGAACCAACCAAAACATATGTTGCCGCCAGACAATGAAAAAAAGGATGGTGGTACATAGGAGACAGTGTCAAGATAACAGCGGGAATATTTAAACAACCAAAACAACCATTAAAATCCTCCTCTCCTTCATTTTTCGTTGGCAGTTGTCAAACAACAAATTGGTGCATTACCACCATAGACTGGTATGTTTGTTTTCCTTTATAACTGTTGCTGGCTTTAAGCTTTGACAAATGTTGGTCTGTGTTCCTCATTTGGTGCAGTTGTTTAGTGTGCTTGACCTCCAATCTTTCAGTCATCATACTGTATCAAAATCCGCTCGAACCAGTCTGTTAGTGTGTACTCCAAGGCTTTTCAAAATCTGTGAAGACTGAGAAAGTTGTGTAGTGTGTCCCCTGCTTTTCCCGTAATGCCTTAATCATGAAACCTTGTAGTTGTCACCTGGTGTACGTTCCTGTTATCTCACCGTTGCCACTGATATTGCCTTTTCTTTACTTGTGGATGATACTTAATTTCTTCACATACAGATCTACAATTCACATTACATGATTTTGACTTATAGTTAAGTTTTTTCTAAGTTCTAAGCCTATCAGCTGTTCACTTTCAACTTATTGATTTTTATCCGTAATGTGGTGAACCAATCAGTGTGAGTTGTCAAAATCATTGTCTGTCAACCTATCTGCGATCTTTCAGTGTGTTAGAGTGTACAATCTATTTCTTCCGTCACTCCAGCGACCTCAACAACACTTTAAATTCATGCTTTGATTTTCATAATCAAGACTTACCCCTCCTGATTTCACATAAATGGCCCATGATGTCACAAAGTGACTCCCTCCCAAATGCGATCTCTAAATGACTTCCCTCACTTCACATCATCCACTGTTGCCTTATCCATTAATGATATTACACGTGCTCCATTAACCAAAGACAATCTTCCTCTGTTGTCTACTACCAGCAGAGTTCCCAGACCAGAAGAACAAGAGCTCAAACTGTCACAGGTGTTGAGGAGACTATGGTAATAAAAATCTATTTACACCCAGTATGTACCCCAACAGTGGTATATCTTTTGGCTCGGAGCTCAGAGCTACAGCATAGTCGTTTCCAGACTGAATTTGTGAAACAGTTGGTCTATTTCTGGAGTACAAATTCTCATCATGGCATTTAAGGTTATCGCAAGTTAGATTTGATTCAATGAAATTAGATAGCATTGACATGAAAAGGGAGAACACAGGTCATTACCAAATAGCTCTTTGAAAGACAAACATTACTCATGTCTGCTTTATTTTTTCTGTGTATGTGTGCACATTGGCAACCTGTTTCTCTCTCTGATAAGCTGCGACATCTCACTGATCTTTAAGTGAGATGGTACAGTAAATGAAACTTTGTAGGATTTTGTAACCCCTAGTCTCCAAAAGATCATATCCTTCAACTAATTGAGTTTTGACAGCATGACAGACTGTGGTTTTAGTCTTATATTTAAACAGTAAATTATTTTACCACCTATAGTTTGTGGACTGACCAATTGTAGGTTCTAGTGCTGATTGGTTCCTACTTTGCCCAGAAAAAGTTCGATTGATGGTACATTGATATTCCAAGAATGGCAAATATATCCAGAATACGTTTTCAATCCTGTTCATCAATTCTCAGAAGAGCGGTATTGACACAAGTCTTCAAGCTTGTTGTGCTGTTCTTTGTGGTCCTTTGTTGTATATTGTGTATCATGCTTTTTGTTGTTTTGTGCTGTTTTGTCAGGTGGAGAATTCTGTGTTGTGTTTTTTGATGTACTTCATAATGTGATTGTCACACTGGAAAAGTCCCTTTTTTTAATCATTCAATGCGATTCACTTTGGTGACTTGGCTTTTGAACTTATCAATTTTGTAAATATTCAAAGTTCTTTGATGTGTGTCATCTATGATATATGGGACAATAACACACCTATATTTTTCATTTGTTAATGACACTGTAGAATATGCAATGAAATGTTTTGAATGTTTCCCTTTTGCGCTGGCCTGTCCAGTTTTGTCATTGCAATGAATTTGCACATTGCATAATTTCTTTTTAGAACAGTGAGAATGTATTCCATCATTATACAGTATATGATGCACATTTAATCACAGTGAGAACACAAACCCCATCGAGTAAGTGCACTTAAGTACTCACAATGCACTGCAGATGATAGCTTAAAGCTGTGGGGTTTCACAGTCTAGGACAATGGTTATCGTTATCGCGAATATTTGACAAAACCAGCATTTTGTGCTTTACAATTGTATACCGTTACTTACTGATCTGTTGTCCATGCTTTGCTTTCTCCCCACATTTGGTCAGTCCCCATCAGCAACTGCTTATGCCTTGACCACTCCTGGCTTACCTCCTGGGTGGGAGGAGAGGAAGGATGCCAAGGGGAGAACTTATTACGTCAACCATAACAACCGCTCCACAACCTGGACTAGGCCAATTGTACAGGTACAGCAGGATTGAAGCTTGGCTGTGGAGTCAGCTGGATTCAGTGCATGGGACAGGACCTTTCTTTGGCCTGCATTGTGACTTTGACACTTTTGTCAGGATGCTACCATCTCCTTCCCCTCTGCTTGTCCTGTCAGTAGCTCCAAGAAAGACAAATGAAAAGACAAATATAATTTTCATGTCATTCTACCTTTTTCTCTGTGTTCTATTTGCCACTCTATTGAACCTTTGTGTGTGTTTTCCTTGTCTTGTCTGGCATTATGATAGATAAAATGACAGAATGTGGGTCTTGCTAAATTCTGGCATGAATTGGAACCAGCACTTTTCCTCTGTGTTTCCACTTGTTGCCCTCCATCCTTCCATCTGAGAGTGAGGCTCCACCAAGTCAACAGTGTGGAGAACTGATGCATGAGCCCAAGCACTTTTTTTTCATAATCAAACCTGTCTTTGAAATTGAATGTTTTCATGATCAAAGGAGTGAGATACCTCATCTGTTTGTTCTCAGGATTTTCAAGGATTTTTCTGATTCTGTTATTTTCATTTATATTGCAGTGTTAAAATGACAGGTCATAGACAATATTGACACCAAGGACAAATACAGTGTTGTTGAATGGCATTGCTCTATCTTGCGTTTCCAACTGTGAATTTTAGTAAAATTCAATGTACGGTGTATATATATGCAGTTTGGCTGTAATTTTAGATTACCGCCTAACTGCTTTAGTAAATACGTGTATAGTGTAAGTCTTTACAGTAGGTGCCTTAACATAATGACACTCACCTCAAGCCCTGACACTCCAACCTCATATTCTCTGTTTGAATTAATCAACATTACTCAGGAGTTGTTTTGGTTATATGACAATACTATTACATGAGAATACTGGACTCTTGGAATGCACTTTTTCACAAACCTAAGCTCGACCTCATGGGTCTCTGGTGAATTTCAGCATATTTGACCTTATGTCTTGCCCTCCTCAACATTATTATACTCAAAAGTGCCATTTTTACTAACAGCTGACCGAAGATGGAGCCAGCACCTCATCTGCAGCATCAGGAGCAGCCTCCGCCTCCGCCTCGGCCTCCGCCTCAGCCTCAGTCTCAGCCTCAGTCTCAGCAGCATCTGCCATCACCTCCCATTCCTCATCCACAGCTTCCAACAGCCACCTTCACGAGCCTCAGGTCCGACGACCCCGAAGCCTTAGCTCCCCCACTGTCACGCTTTCTGCCCCTTTTGAGGTAAGAAATAGCCTACTTTGACCTTCTCAACTTGCCAATTCGTGATCTTCTGATTTCAGTATCTCAATCCCATCCATGTCCATCCGTTTTGCCACCGTTATTTTAGCTATAACTAATTGCATACCTTTTTCTCTACCACGTCTACTACTGCCGTTCTCAAAGTCATTCAAGCATTAGGTCATTATTTCATCTACCTGATGCTCCATGAAAGTTGTTTTTGCCTATTTCCTATGTGTTTTGAATGCTCAGTGTACCTCTTTCATCGCCTCAAGTTTATCTTGCCACATAAATTGTGTGGTCACTTAATGACAGCTCCTACTGAATTTATTTGCCTGATTTTGCAGTGCAATAATGCGATCGTGAGGACATGAATTAATGTGCGTGGAGTACACTGTCTGCGCGCAATGATTTATGAAAATGTAATATTCTACTGTAAATCCCATTTGGAGTTGTAACAAAATACAGGACCATATCTGATTTTCTGCACACTCTGCTGAATTTGATATCTGCCGTGCTTTTCTCCCACATTTATTTCACTTCTTTGTAAATGTGTTACCATCTCTTTTAAATCTGTATCCAGGCCGCCAACAACATCCAGGTGCGAAGGGCTGTGAAGGACACGTTTTCAAACCCCCAGTCACCCCAGCCATCCCCATACAGCTCCCCAAAGTCTCAGCACAAAACACAGCAGAGCTTCCTTCCTCCTGGATGGGAGATGAGAATAGCCCCAAATGGACGGCCTTTTTTCATTGACCACAACAGTAGAGTCACTACCTGGGTGAGCAAGTGTTTCATGACAGCATACCATCAGAAATGTAAAATTTTATTTTATTTTTTATTGTGTCAGATCAACAAAATGTTGAGAGTTCACACCTCATAGTGACATCTACTGGTGATAATGTAACATTGATAACTTCACTACATATCAGGATGGATAAGCACAGTAAAACTGCTTCATCTCCACCTTTGGAGACGCTCAGAAAGGAGAGTACAGTACTTGGACCGGGCAGTGGGAGTTGAATATTGAATTGCTGTTTTCTTCTCTAAACAAGTAAAATGACCTCATGTAAATCCTATGTGACAACCCTGCAGTTTCATATCACCTGATATCATTTGTTGTCATCTGTATGTTATCTCTCCCTTCCCTTTCCTTTCACTACCAAGGAGGATCCCAGGTTGAAATATCCAGTCCATATGAGGAATAAGAACTCAATGGAGCCCGGTGAACTTGGCCCCCTTCCTGTGAGTACAGATTTGAGTACAGCGCCTGTCTACCTACTATTAGTTACGAGGTCCACTAAACAACTTCCTGACTCCTTCTGATATTCAAGTACGGTTTCATTCATAAACAAGGACAAATATGAACAATTCAATATCTAATATGATCATTTCAATCTATTAGTATGTTGATCTTCAGCTGCATTTTGACCAAAGCTTCATGGGTTTGCACACCTCACCGGCTTGTGCAACTTGTATCTTTCTCTCTCAGACTCTCACACACACCTGCTGTCTTTCTCTCACACCCTATCTCTTGCTCTCTCTCCTTTTTTTTTCAACATTTTGGTGGATCTAATGTATGCTACTACCATTCCTGGCCATGTCTGTTTGGCAGAACCTACCAGAGGAGGTTGGTTGGTGCCTCCCTCCCTCTGCCTGCCTGCCCACTTACCTACCTGTCTGGTCCAGTCTGGTTAAATGCCTGCAGACAGCCTTGTGATGTTATTTAATTTTTTCCTTTCCCTCTTTTCTCTCTCACGATGGCATGGAGAAACCATACCCTTCCCCTTTTCCATCAGTATTACGCACCTCTTCCTCGCTGTGTTCCCCAAAAACTCTCAGGGACCCAACTGGCTGCATTGTGCCTGTGCACCTCAGTGTATAAATGTCTGAAAAATAGATGGATGGCACAAAAGTGTAGTGAGGCGAGATGCATCAGGAATCGTCAAATGGAACAGTTTTAATCTGAAAGCAGCAAAGCCAGAATGATTACTGTAGAGGCCAGTGAGACATCGAAGGGAAAAAAAGGTTGTGAAAGATGTGGCACACGTAGTCCTTTGACATTTTCACACTCCAGATTTACTCATCAGAAGTTGCATTCATTCGCTGTTCAAAAGATGTCAAACATACCCTCGTCTCCACCTGTTATATCCTGATGAAATTGACTCCCAGTGCGGTCTGAGTGCGTGTGTGCGTACGCGTGAGTGTGGGCAGGCTTTGACACCATAATGAGTTATCACTGTGTCAGTGGTGGTGTGCTGATTTGAACTAGTGGTTGATATTCACTTTTGTGTTGTGATCGTGTACCCTACCTTGCCAGTGTCTCGGACCAAACTCAAAAAGCTTAGCTAATCTTTTCAGTTTCCTCATTATATGTGTTGTTTTTGAGCTTCACTGCAATGCTGGCCATTTGTGGTGTTTACCCTGTTTTTATGCATTTTCAAATTCAATCAAGCATGAATATAAAGAGGAAAATCGTAGCTGGATTTAAGCGCCTATTTGAGCTTGGCCCGTCAAATGCTGCTGTCTCAATAGCAACCATATGTATTGTTCACTGTTGCATTTTCTTATTCTTCTTTTTAGCCTGGCTGGGAAGAAAGAGTCCACTCAGATGGACGGACCTTCTACATTGACCACAGTAAGGCAGCCCCATTTGAGAGCTTTTTGTTGCCTCCATAGTCCACTTTTTTTTGTACATCTTATCTACCTTGGCTTGTCTCATCCAAGTTCACTCCGTATATTCTGACTCCTGGCACAAATCATTTTGTGTCATCAGTGAAAGCACAACATGTAATTCTCAAAAGAACTGACAATTTATCCAACATTATCAGGGGTTTGGTAGGCTTTGTGGCCATTTGGAGCTGTTTGCTGTGAACTGGCTTTAAGTACAAAACGTTTTTGCTCTTTCTCTAATCTTAATCCATGCTGAAGGTGTTCATGCCCTTGACTGGTTTGTCCGGTTTGCTTTTCCAGACACAAAAAATACCCAGTGGGAGGATCCTCGTTTACAAAGTCCAGCCATCACAGGACCTGTGAGTACTTTCTACCTCAGGTGTCAAGCCGTGCATAGTAATTCAAATTACTCAATCCTGCAGTCGCCCTGATGTATGTTACCTTTCAGATTTCTACACCACAGAGATGAGTCACTTTGATTATCTAGTGTATTTGTCGCTGAGGTGGCACCACTTCAGATGTAACATGTTCAGCTGAACACCTGCCCTCTTCCAAAGAGATTTTCATGTTTATAAGTTTGAGTACTCCCTATATCCTTGCATTGAGATGATATGAAAATAGATCGACTTTTTCTTGCCCTGATTGATATGCTTTACTTGCTGTGTTTGTCAGGCTGTTCCCTACTCCAGGGAGTTCAAACAGAAATATGACTACTTCAGGAAAAAATTGAAGAAACCGGTGAGTTGTCAGACCTTTGATGACAAAGGAAAATACCATTCAGCTTATCCTTTTCAGTTGCTCTCAATCATGGGGATGAATCTCAATTCAAAACGGACATGCTCACACAACAGTTTCAACCTGAGTTGAAATGAACAAAATTTGATGCGTGCCTGCCACTATGTTTATCCACTATCTTGTATTCAACATCACAGATTGCTTATTTTCCATTATTCATAGACATTCATTCATTCATTTCAGGCCGATATCCCTAACCGGTTTGAGATGAAACTGCACAGGACCAACATCTTTGAAGAATCGTATCGTCGAATCATGTCCCTGAAGAGGCCAGACGTCCTAAAGGCACGGCTGTGGATCGAGTTTGAGTCTGAGAAGGGACTGGACTATGGTGGAGTAGCCAGAGAATGGTTCTTCCTCCTATCAAAAGAGATGTTCAACCCTTACTATGGCCTATTTGAATACTCTGCCACGTAAGTCTGTTTTTCATGAATTAGGAATTTATGATGGATTGATTGTAGAGAAATTGAAGAGCCTGTTCAGCAAGCAGTGGTCCTTGCCGTGGTGGAGTACAACATTGCAACCTTTCTACTTATGAAAAGTTCTGCTCTGTTGATACTCTAAAGCAATGAACTAGTGCACTAGAGTGAATGTACTCTGCAAAATGGAAAGGGTTGTGAATGAATAAACACTCAAGGGCAAGGCTACCTTGCTGTGTCCCCCCTTGCAGCAGTTTAAATTTGCTCTCAGTTTGATTATTTTTTCTTGTCATTCTTAAGGCCATCCTGACTATTGTATTAACATTTATAACCCCCCCTTATAAACTCACCATAATGAGAGTGTAATTCCTCTTTGCTCCTGATTTCGGTCTTCAGTGCCATCCCCATGCAGAGGATTTCTCTCTCATATGTGGTCAAACTAAATCTGTGTCAGGTTCTCTCATGTTATTTAGGAAAACTAGAGGAGAAATTGCTCATTCTCAGTATTGGCAAACATTTGCAATGTCACTAATTTAAAGACCACAAAGATCACCTGCAATGTGAATCAATCAGTATTTGACAAGTAACTGTTTTTTCATGATTATGATGGGCATATAACGATAGGTGTGATTAGTGATCGGCCATAGTCAATATATTTTATTGCAATGTTTTAAGCTAGACATAAGAATTATTTTCAGCATTCACTGTGTTCTTTTCTCCTTATGACAATCAGAGACAACTACACACTCCAAATCAATCCCAACTCTGGCCTCTGCAATGAAGATCACCTCTCTTATTTCAAGTTCATTGGGCGAGTGGCAGGAATGGCTGTGTTCCATGGAAAACTGTTAGATGGTAAGTGTGTCAGGTGGGAGTCTAAGTGCCTTCTTTCCCAGCACTTATGCACACAGCAGCATTTCAGTTGCAGACATCCCTCCCATCAAAAGCCATCAACACCCTGTGCTTCATTTACAATCAAAGTTTCCATGCGGTACTGTGTATTTAAAACCACTTTCCACACAAGCTGTGGTTTCTTGAGGCACTTACTCATTCCATTCAAGTGTGCTGTGATGATACTGTAAACCTTTTGATATGAGAGTTAAACCATGAAAAATGAACCAGAGTGTCTTAAAGTGGGACACTGCTTTTAGGGTACCATTGTAAATCTACTGTAGATAAGCCTCTGAAATTCTGTGTTGTTGGTAACACATATTTTACTTAATCAGAGTATAACAAATGTTTGTTTGGGTCTGTTTGGCTCAGGTTTTTTCATTCGACCATTCTACAAGATGATGCTTGGGAAACAGATCTCTCTCAAGGACATGGAGTCTGTGGTAAGCGTTTCCACTGTATATCAACCCAGTTGTATATTAAGGCCCTTGTTATTCATTGGCACTTAAATTGTGTTCAGAGTCGGCCAAAATAAAAATATGGAGTCTGCACTGTGTTGTGTCTCTAGGACAGTGAGTACTACAATTCTCTTAAATGGATTCTGGAGAATGACCCCACTGAGCTTGATCTGAGGTTCTGTATCGATGAGGACAACTTCGGGCAGGTATGGTGACTGCACCTGAAATCAATTAAAGCAACTTTATATTGTGCAAAATCATACCCATCTCTTCTCTTGCGTTTCAGACGTACCAGGTGGATTTAAAGCCCAGTGGATCGGATACAGTGGTTACCAATGACAACAAAAAAGAGTATATAGAGTGAGTGACCTTTATCATGCCCAGCGGGGTTTACCTCAAGAGAAGTTCATTTTCTAATAGCGTTGTATGATTGATTGTTGTTCCAAAATCATACCTTGTATTCTCCAACAGCCTGGTCATCCAATGGAGGTTTGTAAACCGTGTCCAGAAGCAGATGAATGCCTTCCTTGAGGTAGGGACAGTAAAAAAGTTGTCTCTTGGAGGCAACATAACCACAAATATGACTAATCAGGAATCTTAATTGTCATTACAACAACTCACATTGTGGCACGAAATTACAAAGCACCTCATGTCTAAATTTAGTACGTCTTGATTTCAGACTGTCTACTAATTTTGTACAAAGTTTCAACTCCAATCAATGTCATTCTTGCAAAACCTGGTATTTAAGTGAAGTAATTGATATTTCTTTAATTAAAACTCACTTTGATAATTGTATTTTGCAGGGTTTCACGGAGCTCATTCTTATAGATTTAATCAAGATCTTTGATGAAAATGAGCTGGAGGTATGGATTCTCTCAGTGTTAATTCTACTATATTTCTTTGTCAAACTCTTTATTTCTGCTACTGGTACTCGTAATTTTAGTCTGTGTAATTCAATTACATATTCAAATATGTTCACCACTCAATCACCCTCCATCCTCTCAGCTGCTCATGTGTGGTCTGGGTGACGTTGACGTCAATGACTGGAGACAACACACTGTTTACAAGAATGGCTTCTGTCCCAACCATCCTGTCATCCAGTGGTTCTGGAAGGTAGTACCATTTTATAACTCAATGAGATGCACAAGGTTGATTCATTTACTTGTTTCCTAGTCACATTTAGAGGACTGGTTCAAGGTGTGTGTAAAGTTTATGTCGGGAAACATGGGCCAGATTCTTGCTGGCTCTCTATCCTCCCCCCTCGTCTGACCTGTGACAGCTTTTCTGGCCCGACATTTGAAGATCAAAGTCTGTTTGGAAAGCTGGCTTGTTTGCTCTGAATAAAGATCCCACAGCAGTAACCAATCATTGATAGGTGGTCTTGAGCTTACTTCCAACACATGTTGGAGCTCTTTTGCATGTAAATGTAAAGCAGTGTCATGTAACTTGATTTGGGGTGACAGGACCTCAACGTCATGTTACCAACATTTCCTTTGCAACGCAGGTACCCTTACTCTACTGTTACCGTGTATACCACTGACAACTATCGCTACTGATCACTCCGTAGTTGTTGTGCAAAATGTACCTTTTAAGGTGCAGGTGACAAAAACTTTCCTCCGTCTCTCAGGTTGTTCTGCTAATGGATGCGGAAAAGAGAATCCGACTCTTACAGTTTGTTACGGGGACATCAAGAGTGCCCATGAATGGCTTCGCTGAACTTTATGGTGCGTTGTGACCAGAACAACATCCAATCACAAATAAGCAATCCAAACAACCATTGAAGCCTCTTTGTTACATCTTAGAATTCCTAATGTGTTGCTTGAACATTGTATTTCATTATTATTTCATCTCAGGTTCGAATGGTCCCCAGCTATTTACCATTGAGCAGTGGGGGACACCTGATAAGCTGCCAAGAGCGCACACATGGTATGTCAACAGACACAAACACACACAAGCATATGACAAGTTATGTGGGGACTTGTTCTGTTTTCTATTTTGAAACCATGCAGTTTTGTAACCCGATCACTTTTCACTCCCCAGTTTTAATCGCCTGGATCTGCCCACTTACGAATCTTTTGAGGACCTCAGGGAGAAACTCCTCCTGGCTGTGGAAAATGCCCAAGGTTTTGAGGGAGTCGACTAAACTTTTACATCCAGTGGTGTTCAAACATTTCCATTAAAAAATGAAAAAACAAATTTGCCCAGGGATGGCAGAGCATCTGCAGTTTTGTTTTACAGTGGCCATGGTAGCTCTGTGCAAGCATGTTTTACTGAAATGGCCTGTGACCCACCTGCCCTGCATGGTGGTTTTTAGGCTGTGCGGTGATTTGTTGAGCCAATATGCCTAACGTTTTAACTTTTCAATGTGGGTAGGTGCTGGTGCCAGTAAAGAAGCATAGAGCCGCACCATAGAATGTTGAATTCTGTTATTCACAGGCATGAACAATGGATTACAACCACTACTTTCCTGCCCCACTGTACACCATCCATCCCCAACTTCCCCTGTCTTACAAAATCTACAGTGCTGGAAAACATAAATGCATTTCAGTTGATCCTTTACAAAGGCTATAGCGCAGTATTTGAACACCCCTCCGCGTATGGGTTCTGAGCATGGCCGTGTTCGGGCTCTTACATGCACTATCTCCACAAAACTCCAAGTGGCGCTATGATGTTATTTTTCTTAAATCCTTAACAACAACACCAGATTACCTTAGGAATGTCAGCCAATTACAGTTCAAGAAACTGGTGACAACCTCCCATAGAGCCTCTCCCAGAGTTTGTTGTGTGATCTGTTTATAGCCACTGCAGCCTTTTGTATATCTGTCTTTTTTTATTCCAGTGGAAGGGATTGAGAATTCCGGATAAATTGACCCCCACAAACTGAATTTTAGTATTGTTTGCCAATCGACACTGAACTGGATTTTTAATTTTTAATCATTGTTATATACTTCTTGCAGGAAAAGACTCAATCTATTTGTACTGATGAGCAATGTTTACTCTTTTGACGATTCTCTGAAAAAGATCAATGTGTTGATCTGGCTAATTTGGGACATGATTAATCCATATCATTTGTTATGGTGATTAGCAAAAATGTAAGACAATGTTTTATATTGTAGTGCTATGAAAGCAGCAGCATGAAACTGTATGTTGTGTTTGCTTTGATTGCATTGTAATTGGAAGTGTAATCAGTCTCCTGGTGTGGGGGATGGGTGGGCTGGTGATATGTGGATGGCAGTAGTTTCTGTGAGACATTTGCATCATGGTTATAGTAATATGCTCATGCCTATTTGCTGTTCATATTCACTGTACATTTTGGAGAAAAAAACATTTAAGTTCTTTCATGATATATAAATATATATGTATTACATCTAACAGAAGTATTACTGATCAACAACACTAAAATGAAGCTGTGTGTGTGTGTGCGTACGTATGCGTCAGATTGAGAGACAAGCTGTGATTGCCACTGAACATAAAAGCAGCACGTTTCTTACCAAGGCAAAAATGTTTCCTTTTTCATGTTTTCTCTCCTTTTTCTAACACCATTAAACCTAAAGGGCACTTTATAGATCATTCTGAGGTCATGTCACATTGTTTGTCTTTTGTCACTAAATTGAATGTGAATGCGTGTTTTTTTTTTTTTTTTCCTTTTAAAGCACTTATCTGGTGCAATTGAATTACTCTGTAAATCTGGGCTGCTGCTAAAAAAGTGGACAGACGTGAAACTGAGACTTCTCACCCTTTATTATGGCTGATTTTATCTTTTTGTCTTTCTCTCCTCCACCATTTAACTTACAGTCTGTGACCTTACACTTAAACCGACTCCCTTTCTCCTTTTTAAAGCATTTTCTTTGAGATCATGATCATGTTAATGATTAGCAATGGTGGAAAATATCACTTTTGTTAAATATTCCACCTATCTCTGCAACGTCTTGTGGTTCATTAAACTCGAGACAAATAAAAAGAACTTGTCAAGTTTTGTGACTTGTCTGTGAGTTTTCTTCAAAATTGGTTCAAGTTTCCTTCCAACATTGGACATGTCAGTTTGAGGGTCAATTTAACAGGGCGTGTCTGCCGGAATTAGTCATCATCTTTGTTGTCTGATAACTGGCCACACAGGGCTACGATTTTTGGGTGGTCATCTTCAGCCACAATGTCACCTACCACGAGGAGTCAACAATTTTCAAGATGGCCATTTAGAACTTGGTTGCCTAATTGAATGAGGAGCAACATACAGTATATTCAAGGTTTGTCAATAAATATTTTAAAAAGAGCATCAGACTCCCTGGATATTCTTGATGGTCAACAGAAATTTCACATTCGGAGAAGGGATGGACAAAAATCTGACATTTCCATCAGTGCAGAAATTGTGCTGACCTCAAGTTGACATGACAAATCAGAGATGGTTCAAAAACTGAATCTGAATTCCCATGGTTACGGAATTAAGGTTTGGTTTGGTTATGGGTTTTGTTTTGTGGATTTGCCTCATCCAAACACAAGTTATTGCCCAATAAGGTTGAATATTAAGTGTTGTGACACTTGTCAGTTTTATTTTGACACACAAGACTTTGACAGAGACACACCTGATTTATCTGTCTCCTTGAATAATCTCATTACAATATTGGTTTGTAACATTTTTGGTCCATGTCAATTGACATGATATTGTGATGCTAACTTCTCAGATTACACATGTCACAAGGGGCCAGTGAGGTTTGGAATGTGCAATCTCTATCTTTCCCTGGGTGCACGTGTTGTGGTGAAAGGACCTCAGTTCATTCACATAGGCAATCTAGGACTTATCAGGCCCAAGGACAAGCAAATAAAAGCCAACCTACCAATGCTGGGACATTTTATCAAGCCCTCTTACCCTCAATGTGGTCACAAACAAACCGACAGCCAACTCCTCTCTTGTTCGTCCTTCTGAAACATTCCACCCGACTGGACAGAGAGAGACAGAAAGTGCAAAGCAAAGTCACCTTGCCTCTGTGAATGCTGCTGTGTTTCCTCTAGAGCGAAATTTGTTTGGTCCCTTGCGCCAAATGAACGAGTCTGAAGAAAGGCCAAGCACATGTCTTTTCAATAAACTCTAAGATGAGTCAAGTGATGCTTCGACTACTTACAGGTCCGACGTTTACATTAGAGATCTTACCCAACAGAAATCCTGACAAGACCTCTGCAGAGGCCGCACTACAAGGGACTGAGGGTATGTTGGTTTCGTTGTCTGTATAGAGTTATGTAAGTGTAAACATTCTATTCATGTTGATACACAGTACATGCACATATGTCTACTTTCCAATATTTACAAGGTATGGTCGTTTTTCTGACTTTTACTAATGTGAGTTGGTATGCCGCCTGAATGATTTGTACGATTAGATGTTGCCTGATATTGTTGACTTCGATTTTACAAACATTGATCACTAATATGCTTTGTCTCCCCGAATGCTCCTGTATGACTTTGGGCTTGCTTTAGTACTATAACGGTCAGCATTAGATACGCATAATATACATTATATATATTTGTATGAAATTAACATGTATAATTGATATGTGTGGGTCTTGGATTCATTGCCATGTTTATATCTCTCCTCATTTTCCTCACCACTCGTCCCTTTTGTGACATTGTTTTTCTTTTCACTTCTCTGACAAATGTAGTGTTGAGGGACCTAAGTTACTTCATTTTTGTTTGAAGTTCGTTTTTCTTTCAATGCCATATCTCCATTGTAACACTAATTCTGCTGTTATATTGGTTGTGATATACATTGAAAGTTCATGCAGGCCCTTTTGGCCCACCTGTCCCCCCTCTACCCCAGGTGAGGGCCAATCAATACTTCCCCTGTAGCTTATCACTAATGGACTAACTGGCTGTTTATCCAACCCCTCCTGTCTACATAAAGTCTTGGACAGGCACTGAATTGCACCATGGATCATCAGACCCCCCAGGACACATTATTGGACTTTTACCCATTTGACATGAAAAGACTTTGGGACAGAAATACGCTGGTGCAAGAGCATAGAAGCAGAGCAGGGGAAGGACCGTGCGAGATGAGGATGGAGAGAACACAGGATGGATGATCGCAAGAATACGGATTTTGTAACATGGTGAGTAATTCAAAAAGTAAACAGGTGAACATGTGAATTGAACAGAAGAACCTTCAATCACAGAGGAATTTATCTTGAACAGCCAGATGTTGTTGTACGACAGGAATTGGGGTACAAGTGCAGCTCACAATGATATTTAAGTCTTCTGTAATTGATTGAGAAGAAAAACTTGAGGTTTTTGAGGTAACATTAGAGAATTATGCTGCGTTCCTTTATTTTATTAATGCATTTTCAGTCACACACACTTCCCCAAACAGCTGTAGTGCAGCTGCAGCTCTCCCACCAAGCAGACACACAGATGACAGGACCCTTGATAAGCTTTGTGTATTAACTCAGTGGCATATTTCACTAACTTTGCAATTTTCCCCCAAAATGTGTCTGTGCTGTAGAAATCTATATGTGGGCAAGTGAACAGGGTGAAATCAATCGTACACGAATGTGACTTCAGGAAATGTTCTTCAAATACAATGTTGTGCTTGCCCCTGGCTCAACTGTCCCCTTTCTTTCTTCTTTTAACCAGAAGTTCCAGTCTGTCTCCTCTACTTTTGTCCCTGTAACCTCACTCCACCAGAGCTTTGGAGTGTGACAATGGTGTTTGTGTCCTGTCTGTCAAACGCCATTATCACACTAAATAGCTATAGTGAGAGACAGACCCGAGTTGTGCGGATGTCTTCATTAGAACTGTTCAAATAAAGACCACATATATGCATCCTACTTGTCTTATCACACCTGCATTCACACGCACACACACACACCGCTGCCTCCACACAGGGACGTTTGGCATTGGAAATAAACTGGCTAGGTGTTGATTTGGCATGTGTGCTCTTTGGGCTCAGTCTCCATGACCTACTTCCCTGTTGATTTGCTGAAGATGTCTCTGATGAGTTCAGATGCTTTTTCTGAATCCAAAGAGATGGTTTGTTTTTAAAATTGTATAAAAACTACATCAAGAAATTGCACATTTATGTTCTTTGTATTAATAAATAATGATCTGAGGCTCAGAGTGTTGACATCCTAACAATGCCGGACCAATTTTTCTTCCTGTCAACTAATAGTTTTCTTGATTTTTCTGGGGATGACTTCAGAAATATTATTCGATTCTTCTAGAAATACACTGGTTTATCCCGCTAAATATCTATATCTATGTCTATATCTATATCTATATCTATATGATCGCTGGTGGTAAAATGGTGTGACACTGAAAAACCTGAATCTTTATAACAACACAAAAATTCTTCACTCAGCCATAGACTTTGTGACATCTGTCACATTAAGAATATTTATTTATGGAGCACCTCTCAAGCAAAGAACAAAGTGCTTTACAGAGAATAACAAGACAGTAAAATAAATTCACAAGAGAGCCACATTTAACAAGACACAAGAAATGGCTCAGACCATACACTGGCAGATCAGATTAACACAGTTCCTAAACAAATGTTACAGCAGTGACTTACACAAAGAAACAGAAATAGTGCTCTACTTCCTGGAAGGGCCCTGATGACATTTGCTGCTTGTTCTCAACACTGAGATGATTCTTTATCGTAAGATTTCAAATTACTTGTGGTATCACCAGGAATCAGCGGGTCTGAAATTTTTTCTGGGGCCAGATTGTGGTGAGTTTTGAAAAGAAGGAAAAAGGATTTGAGAATCAGTTGGAAAGGGAGGGAGACTAGATCAGGCATGATTCAATCATAGCTACGTACTTGTTCTGCTTGGAGGTCAAGTTACTGAGTTTTGAAGAGTTTTGGTGAGACTGATGACTGGTTGTTGTGACATATTGTAGATGACCCTAATAACAGAGACATGCCAGATATTTGGGTCATGGATATCAAAGGAGAAAGTGAGGAGGCTGCCTGCTACATGGAAACAGACGGACAGCATCGGAATAAGTAACATTCCCCTGCGTTCATATGTGCCGTATAAGTATGTAACCTAGGATGTCAGGTTAGTGGGGACAGTCAGGGTGTGTCAGGATCAAGTTTTCTCCACTTCCAAAAAGTAACTGTAATATTGAAGGTGAGAACACTGAAGTGTTGCAAAGATACTTGAGACCTTCTGCATGTGACAACTGGAAATGTCTTGGTGTGTCCATGTGAGCTATTAAAAAATCCAAAGACCTTTATTGAGCTGACCCATGAGCAGCTTCAATGGATAAAAAAAATCAATCACAGTTTCCCACTCCACAGACTCCACATGATGCCATCGTCATTGACCACCACGTGAAAGTCACCCTTCATAATAAGGTGAATAAAAAAATAATAATTTGAAACACAATCTACATTGAAATATGTACAAACGTTCACAAATAAATCAACTGAGTGATTATAAAATATTCTCTACTTTATTGTTAAGGCACACTGTGTAGAATAGTGAACTGGATGTGGCGCCATCTCACACAATGCACTAAGTTTCTTTTTTTTTTGTCAAACACGGAAAACAGCAATAACATGATTATGTTTGAGGGATAAAGATGATGCATGAAAATATAAGTTAAGTTGCAATGATAGAAACCTGTGGTGATTATAACTTCCATTTTAACTCTATGTTACAACTTGATAAGATATACTGTATATCATTCCAGTTATCCAAAATACACTTATCATAAAGTGGCAAATTCTAATTCACTCACAATTCATGAACAGACACATTTGCAGCTGCTAAAGGGCACGCACACACACGCGCACACACACACACGCGCGCAGACGCACACACACACACACACACAAAAACAGCATGTCCCCACACATGAGTGTTTCCAGTCCCAACACCATGTGCTCATAATCATACTAGGGACTTCAACAACATTTACTCCAGTTTGTTGATCATTTCATGAATTAGTACATAAAATCTGTTTGACTTGTTGTCGTTTTAGTAGAGAGGCAAAAATTAAATAAGTCAAATCAATCAAGAAAAATATATATCACAATTAATCTTTGATTAATCTACCATAAATCTCTTAAACAACATTCTGAAGTGTCAAATATTCACAGTTTTCCAGAACAAATCATAATCTGTCATAGAATCAGAACAATTGCAAAACGTACAGCCGTGGCAGCACAGATGTTTTCCACACATTTTACTTGCAGACCTCCCCTCCCCAGGAGTGGAGTGATGCACAACTTACCCTGCCTCGACACTTACAATGATTTCACGATTTGTCCTTGAGTGTTGGCCCAAATGTCTTTTTCTTAGAAGCAGAGGAGGGCTGCGGCTTTCCCTTTGAGGGGGGTGCAGGCTTCTTGGGTTTAGGCTGCAGGGACTGTAGACCCAGGATCTCGCAGTACTTGTTGCACTGGTGCAAAGCTTTGAACTGTTCTATGAAGGTGGTGGCACAGTTCCCCTTGAATCCCTTATATCTACAAAGAGAGACACAAAGGTTCAGTGCTTTCACCATTCAGAGCACATCCCTCACACGCACCATACGCAGGATAAAACTCACCCTTTCTTACAGGTGGCTATCCCAACATCTGTTAGCTTCATGCCCACTCCTACGAGTCACACAAGACTGCAATGATTATCTAGACTTACTGCTATGTTTGTTTGTATGTATGTTTGCATCTCTCAATAAAGAATCGTCAATATACTGTATCTCGAACCTTGCATGTCTGTGACCAGCAGATTGCCCTCTGTGCTTTGGTAGACCCAGTGCTGAAACGCGCAACACTTTTGCCCCGCCTCAGAGTCCTTCCTCATCAGATTGATCTCTCTGCCGTCTCGGACTGAATACTTGACAAAGTCGCCGATCAGCTCTTCCTCCAGAGTGGCGTATGGGATGTCGTTAGATGGACGGTGAACCAGGTAGATTGGAATGATCCTGCGGAAAATGGATCACGTAGAGCATAAGGACGAGAGATGCGGTGCACAAATGATGGAGTCTGAAGTGGGAGCTGATGTCTGTTACTCACTCTGGGACTTCTCCAAATGCCTCCACAGACTGAGCGACTAAGGTATATGCCTTGATGTACTCCCTTGCCGTGTTCTGAACCTGGCATTCCTTTCAAAGCAAAACGGGAACACTTAAACATGAGATACCTATTATGAAAAATGAAAACACTTATTTGCCAGTTTTGATGGCAATATTTATGAGAGTTTTTGCCCACTGAAGGTCAAGAAATAGAATCCCCAACTGAATTTGTGGCAGCATGGAGGAGTATTTGTTCATATCCTGACACGATTCCTCCCATGAATCAACTGAATTCACTTCACAGCACACCACAAAGTTGCCCCTACAAGCCTATAGTTAATGCCCATGCTGTTATTTTGTGTCACAAACTGTAACAGATATCCTGGAACTGAACGCATAGACAAATCAATTCTATCCGCATGAGTTTTTTGTCTGCAATTCTATAATTACATGTTATATCATGTCCCAAATGTGTACGAATTTACAAATCACCTCTACGCTAAACTTTTTTTTTTTTAAATAGATTGTGGCTATATGCCAAAGTAATGTCATTATTCTTTTAAATTTAATGGTCTGTTTAAAATGCAAGACAATTCTTTGTGACATGTTGTACACATAAGACATGTCACGGCATGTAACTACTCATTTGCAGTGTCCCATCAGATACATACCTCCACAGCCAGGCTGAAGTTCTTCTTTATAAGCTCGTCATTGTTGTTGGTCCCGTAGCTGATTGCATTGTGCACCTTGAGCACACATGAGTGTCCTGGCATTGACAGCGGTTTCAAGACGGTTTGCAGTTTGGTCCGGAAGGCCTTGCGATGCATTCCCTCCCCAAAGTGGACTTTTTCAGTGATGATGCTAAGTGGGCAGCCGTCTTCAAAATACTGATCAGAGAGGATATCTCCCCTGAACATCAGTCTGGAGCAGTTGACGTCCTCCTCTTCACACACAACCTCAGAGGGGACAGCTGTGAAAACATTTAAAGTATTTTTGTGTCCATGCTGTTTGGTATATCTAATACGTCCCTATCAGTCCTACTGCTGCCACTATTAATCAAAAAATTCAGGGGAAAGGGTTCAGTTGATGAGAAGATGGACAAGCATGGTGGTATTACTTACATGAGATGTGCCTTTGAGAGGCGGGGATGACAATCTCGCTCAGCACTGGAAACAACCAAAGCCAGAGTGAGGACCACAGGTTCATAATCTGGCACTTAATTTTGAACTCGGGATCAAAGAAAAGTCTTACCCTCATATGTGAGTAGGTATTCCAGAGTTACTGATCCATGCAAGCTACTGAGCCGGCACTGGTACTTCCCGAGGTCTTTGTGAGAAGCATTGGGGATGATCAGAGACACTCTGCTTTCATCCCCTGCACTTCAGAGAGAGGGAGTGTTGCAAACAGCATTGGTCAAAGCACCTACAGGTATATTCAGGATCTTTGTTCTGCGCAAGGAAATAGATTACATGATGCGTCAAGTGATACCTTCTTGTTATCTCCTCCTGCACAGTGCCCTCTCTGCTCCAGGTTGCAGTGTAGCTGGTGAGGTTGGCAGCAAACTGACACCACAGACACAGACTCTGAGGGTCACCGCTAACTGCCATTGCCTGGATCGGCTGCACCACTTTGGGCCCTGAGGACAGTATCTTGTGTCATGTGTGTGTTTACATGCCATTGCTTTGCATTGTAGAAACGATCAACCTTGAATTCTACACATTACCTTCCTTTGGGACGATAGTTGATGGTACCTCATTGTAAGCTTTCCTGCAAGTTGACCCACCATCTGACTGAGGGTCTTCTCCCTTTGCCTGCACAGAGTCTCCTGTTTTTTCTAGTTTAGATTCCAAACTTTTGACCATCTTCCCAAACTTGGTGTCTGACAGGCGACGCCTTTTGCTGACATCATCTTTTTGTGGACAAGTAGCAATGGATGGCTTCTGGTCCTTTTGGTGTCCATGATGAAGACTTTGTTCTCCATGTAGAGTTTTGTCCTCAAGTTTCAGAGGTGTGTTCTTGGCAGCATCTATCTGGTCGGTGTCGTTTTGAGCATTCCCATCCGTGGCACCCACGTTGGCTTCAAAAATGTCTTTTTGTCCTTTGGTAGTTTTTGGTTTTGCTCCATTCTTGATCTCAGACAGAGACTCACTTTCCCCTTTAATAGCCTCAACTATCTGATTATGTTTCTTTTTCTTTTTGCTGTGTGTCCTGGTGCTACCCCTCTCTGTGGCAACATGGTCAGTTATCGTCACCAATTTTACATCCTTGTCGATTAACTCATCCAGAGCGCCCTGAATGTTTTTTTCTGTGTGGGGTTGAGTGTCTTGGATTCTGCAACATTGCCCTGCTGGAACATCATCACATGAATTTTCCTTTTTCTGGGACTCTTGTGCACCTTGATGGTGAGTAGAAGACTTATCCTTCTTAGATCGTGCTTTATTACAGTCAGAGCTCTTGTGGCTTTTATGAGGCATCTGTGTAAACTTTATCCTCTCAGCAGTGTAGTCGAATGGTGGTGGGACAGCGATCGATTTTGTAGTTCCGCTGACAAATGGATCATATAAGTCTAAGGTGATGCATGCAATATGGTCCTCTTGTGAGACAAAGAAATGCCTCCCTGGGTCATTACTGAGACATAAGAAGTTGCTGCAGATGTCCACAGGAGTACTCAACGGATCACTCCTGGACAAATTAGAAATAAATAAGCACTGGTCCAAAAGTCCCACATTCTCTGCTGGGGATGTCTCCAAACAGTCTG
Source organism: Carapus acus (assembly GCA_900312935.1). Taxonomy (NCBI): domain Eukaryota; kingdom Metazoa; phylum Chordata; class Actinopteri; order Ophidiiformes; family Carapidae; genus Carapus; species Carapus acus. The sequence continues at coordinate 140,049 of OMPJ01023756.1, forward strand.
TAATATTTCCTCTTTTATCGTCCAAAGACAATTCATTAATCCCATCCAAAGGAGGATATGGAGCTTCAGGTTGTACGTGATTAGAACAGAGATCACTGTTTTCATTGAGTAACCCTTTGGCAAGTATGTGATCCCAGTCCAAAATGTTCCGTGTCCCACAAGTGAGGGAGGAGCTAGTGCTCAGTGGAGCTACAGGCATAATAAACTGAGGACCCCCCCACTGTGACTCCACCTGACATGCTCTGTCAAGGCCCTGCGAGGTGTCAGATGACGAACTGGTGTGCAGGTCAGATTGAGTGTTCACACCTGGCACATGTGAGTCTTTCAAAGCGAGTATGTCGGGGAAATGAGGACCTTTTGCTGATTTGATTTCATCGCTGTCTTCAAAATGAACAGTGGATGTTTCGGATTTTGAGCTGGAGCATTCCAAAATGGCCAAACGAGAGTCACGACTCCTTATGTGTTCAGCCGGCGGGTCACGATGAACACTCCTGAATCCTTCTGTCACTTCGTAGGCATCTTCTCCGAATGCCTAACAATGGAAAAATCATGAACAGGCCATTGAAAATATTTACTATTCAACCAAAATGATAAAATATTCCGTAAAGGCAATAATAATTGACCAAGTTCAGTTTAATTGGTAATTTCAAAGAATTAGTGCACTTCATGTCCATTACACTAAATGATTACAGCTATGTCTTTATATTTCTAACAGTTCCAGGCATTCCCAGGATGTAGTACTCATGTAAATAAAACAAGAAGTTCCAAGCGATCCTTACCTTTGTATACAGGCACAAAGCTCAACCATCTGACAAAGCATGCTTCCAGCTCACAGACGGCAGTACATATGTCCTGCACGCAACTGAAACCTACACTGCTGCTGTTATAAGCAGCTCAAGCTCAGCTACGCCTTGTGGCCCTACACCAATCAAGAACACTCTCCCAGACCCCACAGAACCACCCTGATGATGTTTTTTTCTTTTTTTTCTTTTTAACGATGTACAGGCAGAGTTAAAGGGAGCGAGGGACACGAGAGAAAAAGAGAGACCAGGAGATCGTATTTCATTCCTCAGCTGTGCTCCCATCTCACCCCCCAACCTGACCCGCAAGGGATGCGTGCTATTATCATCGAACACTTTGCTATTATTAGATGCCATATCTGTCCATCTGAAGTCTTCTCCCAGGCAACTTCTGTTTCCTTCAGTGCATACCTCTGGTGTTATAGACCGGAATTTAAACAATCTTCCACTGATAAATTGCCTGAAAGTTCTGACTGCTTGGAGCACTTAAACCAAACCTTAAGTAGTCAAGTTGACTGTCCTCAAGTCAACCTGACCACCAAATCTCATTTGGTTTGACCGACAGTTCTCACAGCCACAGTGCCTTGTGTGGTATTAAATAGGTACTGCAGGTATGAAATTCCTGGCCAAGTGTTCCAGGGTGAGAATATGTTTGAATGCTCGTGCCATTTTTCCCCATCACATGAGGCATGCCTGATCTATTTGGTGGAGAGCATGACATAAGATGATCTCTTGGACATGTGTCAGTCACAAGGTGAATCTTTTCCACATCAGGCTCCCATTCTTAAATGCTGACACGATTGCTATTACAATCAATTGACTATGAGCGAGAGGCAACGCTGCATATTTTACTCATATCACATGCATCATATAAACATCAAAACAACATAACATCACTGCCACAACAATCTTGGCTTACCTCTTCGATAAACAGCTGTGCGGGGGGATTTTCTGTCTCAAAATCCATGTCTTCTTCTATGTTCAGCACAACTGGCGCATCTGCATGGCTGTTGTAAATCTCAGAGACTGATGTGTCATCACATCCATCAGAGTGATGCAGGTATGTGACCGTCTCATTCAAAACAGTAGCCATGGTGGGTTCAGAGTTCAGTGTCGGACAGGACACACCCACTACCAAGCCCTGGTAGGCGGAGGATGGAGAATGAGTGGTCTGGTTCCTCTGCACTTCAGATTTCTCTTCCTCTGGCTCTCCCTCTCCTGGCAGACTGGCTGTTGATACTTTGGTGTTTGGCTCTGATGAGGCAAACAGCCCTGCAGTCTCTGAGGGGCACTGGGGCTCAGAGTGGACTGAGCTCTCTGGGGTGCTTTGCTCCTGTAACAGCTGGTCCTGGATTGCCATCTGAGTCTGCACCTCTGTCCTTTCCTGTCGTTCACCCTTGAAAATGATCTCCGGTAGTTTCTTTGTATGGGAATGTGGAATTGCCTCTGCCTCAGTAAGTGCCTGTGTTAAAGCATCAATCTCTGCTCCGATCTCTGTGAAGGCAGCTGTGAAGTCCTCTGGCTGAGGAGGGATGTCCACCCACCAGTCTGACAGTGCACTTGCCCAGCTGTCCACTGAGGACCATCTCTCAACAGGTGGCCGCCACCCCTCTGCGTCAGCACCGAAGCAGCCAATCCCACTGCAGTCGCCACTGTTGTAACCAAACACTTTGATGTCACGGAGGGGAGAGGAAGGGGTCACAGGGGGCCCCCCGTTTGTCACCGAATGACCTGTCCTGCACAAAACATTCCTTGTGTCTTCAGCCGTCAGATACTGGCACGCATCGAGCCACAGCTCATCAGGGCTGTCATCCCGTCCTGCTTTGGAGGCTGCACTGTCACTTGATGGTTTCTGTCCTCTGGCACAATTTACCGGCATTGAGGCACAGGCTTCCGCAGCAGGAGGTCTTACCACTGACTCAGAGTTCCTGTCTCCATCTCCGGTAAAGATGTGATGAGACTGTGTCACCTCATCGGTTGAATCACACATTGGCACATGTGTGTCATGGTCAGAATTTACGTCCAGCTCATCCATTTGGGATGATGACAGATTTTCAGGGCGTCTGATCTGTTGCAGATAGTATGTTGGATTCTGTGAGCTCTGGAGTAGCTCTTCTGCATCACTCTCAACTATAAAGAGATCGGATAAAGTCTCTGTAGCAGACGCAACATCTAGAGTGCTACTTAACCTAAGTGACAAATTCCTACCCAGGCATTCGGGGCTACCGCACCTGTGGGGTCTGGATTCAGAGACACACCTCTCCTTTGAACTGTCTGCAACATGTCCAAAGGATAGATCAGTATTAAGTTTGGTATGGGAATCAATTGAAACTGAAGACGGCAAGGACAGATTTTCAGGTCGGTGTGAAGTCAGGTCACAGCAGTGTGAGTTTGCACTGTCTTGGCCTTTTGAGGTCATATAAGATTCTGTAGGGGAATGAGTTTCCATATGATCTTCTGATGTATCTGAAACCAACTGTGTCCCTCTCACATCATTGGAAAACAGTCGGGCATCCATTGGGACTTCAGGGTGCATTGCTCTAATTTGTTGGCACCAGTAAGTCTCCATCAACGGTGTATGATTACACTTTTCTTGTTACCATTTCTTCCTCAGAGGTCAAACTTGAACTTGTGTTTTTATGCCTCAGCCCCTGTCAAAGAACCCAAGAGAAACACCCCTGAGAATTTGTGTCTGTTTTGCAAGTGGTCATAGCTCACTTAATGAGCACCCTGTCTTGACCTTACACATCCAGAATAAAGTCTGTTATCTCCCTCTAGCTGTCACTTTGAGACACGTTTATCTTCCTTTGTCAGAGATGCTTCCGTTATTGGCAAGCTGGATCTATTTTAGAGGCTTCTGAAGGACCCTTACGGCACCTTTGTGACAAGAAGCTTTCCTTTAGTTCTGTGAGTGTTTGAGTAGTGTTTGTGCTGTTCTTAGCAGTCTCAGCAGAGTTAATGACAAAATTACCTCTCCAAAATTATTGGCACATTGGAAGAATACAAAATTACACTCCGTTATTTTCAGCAAAAATAAACACATTGCTCTGCTTTTGAGACAAGTGATTCTTGAAACTATACCAATATTTACTCAGTTCATCATCAGTATATTGATACATTCACATGTGCAATAAGGTTGAAGATTGAACTGAAAATGTTCCAACTTTGCCACCGACTTTCTTTGATTTTCTCACATTGAACACATTTTGGAACCATGTACGTGTCACTGTGGTTATGTTTACTTTACTGGTGGGTTTTTGATAGAATTGATAGATATCCCGACAGAACACAACATGTTTGTTTACATTTTTCAATCCAGCCTCAAGCTTGTCCTTAAGACAATAGTTGAAGTAGTTTGGAACAAGCTGAACAACAACAAAGTGAAAACAGGTCCAGACCTGCATGTGGGAAAGGAGCAAGCGATCAAACTTGCACACCATCCTGCAAGACTGAAGGAGGGGATCTGATGGCAGAGACTCTGGAAAAACACCAGTTCATCTTCAGCCGTGCCCTGCATTACTTGAATTCCTGCCACAGCCAAGGACACCTTAGCTGAGCCCCCAGCTAGCCGTGTTTACTACACATCTCATCATTCCCAAGCCTCAATTAAACTTGAATATAACTTTGTCAATTTTGTCAGGTCGCAAAAAAGTTTCACATGACTTTTCATGTTTTAGCGTCAGTCTTGCATTCTTGTGTGGATAAGTTCCATCTTGAAAAACATTCGTAACGTAATCTAAGACACCGTCAACCGTCTTCAAGCCACCATCTGACATGGAGGATGCGCCTGTCTATAAGATATGACCTACTTCTGGAGAAATATGGGATCCTACCCCATGATGCAATGTGTTTACAAACTATACTTCACTAAAACTACTAATTGTGCAATGGCAACAATTGACTTCAGTGGCTGCTGTGGTGAATAACAGCCGTCGGAAGAGCTCAGTCGTTCATGTAAATAACCAACAATAAAGCTGTCAGTGCCTGTGGGATTAACAGCAAAGAAATCGTAGGTAAGATTTCACCGTATCTTTTAATGCCAGAGCAGACCTGTCTGAGTAAAACCTTCACTATGCAGATGGATTAAAGTCAGAAACTCATGGCGGCACGGAGGACACATGGATGCAGCTTTGACATAGTAGGCAAGTTACAGCCTAAAGAGATGAGATTTTCAGAAGGTTTTGTTTTGCTAAAGACAGATGCAGAAACAAGTGGACACACAAAGTTCACACACACGAAAAGTACAGCATAGACATACAAAATGGACTATTCCCAATGGGAGTATCCACGTGTGAGGTGTTAATCTCGCCGTGTCGCCTGAGTTTGGGGCTTCCTGCCATGCATGTAGTACGTACCCTTTTCATAGCTGTGTGGCTCCTGTCATGCAGGTCTTCAGTGTGAGCCCAGCCTTGGAAGATCGTCTCGGGGTGCGCATCTATTTTCAGCACCCGTCCCCCCCATAAGCACTAAGTCAGTGACTTGATATTGTAGACATGCCAATGTAGAACGCACCGAGCTGTCAATATCTGCGTTAACCGTCATCAACCATCAGATTGCGTGTGTGTGTAAAGTGCACATGTGACACACTGGACAAGCCAAAGTTCCTCCGCACGTAAGGGGCAGTAGCTTTTGTGAACATGTCGATACCTTGTGTTTTACTTTTGGAATAAAAAGACAACTTTTTTGGTGATAGGCCTCACAAAGCTCCCATCACATCATCAGCTTTGACTGATGATGCTCTCTGCAAGCATTTTACAACCCCGAGGAAACTGGGCATCTCATTATCTAGGTGGCAGTCAAACCAATTGCAGGGGTGATAAGGGGATTTATCAAGTCGTTTTATTTTCAAATGGATTAAACGAATTCGGTGTGTATAGAGATTATTAGTAGCAGCACATCCTGAAATGTAAATGATTAAATACGACTTTGCCTGCTAATTAGATGAGACTGTTTCTGTAACAGAGCATTCACACCAAGGTCCAATAAATTTTCTCTATTCAGGTTCAAGGGCGCAAATCAAGGTTGATTATGCCTTCACATGTGCCACACTTTCAGTGACTAAACCAACTATTTTGCAAGTTGTGATTTTGAGTCTCATCTGTGACACAAAATTCTCTAAACAATTTGTCAATCATTGTCACTTTCTGGGTGAAATGAGTTTCTCAATGAGGCAGATCTTTCAGATCAGTTGTTTTTGGCTTTATGGTGATATCACTGCTTAAATGTCACATAATTGATGTCTCTGGAATCAAACTGATGAATTAACTTTCACTGCTCATATTCTATTCCACCATCTCCTGTATTGTTCTTCTGTTATTGCAGCCCCAGCTCAGGCGCAGTATTTACCACTTCCAGGTTCCAAAGTGGTATTATCACAGCGCCTCAGTGTCAAGTGGAGCCCAGCGCCACCTCTCTTTTCTAACCTTGCACCTCCTCCCATAATAAACACTTAAATAACTGTCCAAAGCATAGCTGCCCTTACCAAATGTTGTTTCATAATTCTTGTTCGGGGTACATTTTTAAAGGATCATATCGAGCTGTGGTATCGTCTGCTTTGGCTGATAGTTTTACTGCTTGGTTATCAGCAGACTGTATATTTTGCTTCAACAACCAATGATGCATAATTGCTGGTCTTATCTTTGAAAACACAGAAAATCAAGACATAAATACTCTACAGAACATATATTGGCTTATTTTCTTTATCATCAGTGTATAGAGATTCACTCTTTACTTCTGGATGACTTTCTCACAGAGTGCAATAAGCAGTGGACAAAGTAAGGACACAAAGCACTCAAATCATCATTTTCCTTTTCTGTTTCCTGGGTCATTATGTAACACTTGTGTTCCCACACCTGTTCCGGTGGTGACTAAATCTACTAAGCAACTGAGGGCTTATAATTGGACTTTGTGTGTCTGAGTTTGTGGGTACATGGGGATAGGACAAGTCAGCTTGAGAGAGATAAAGAATGTTCAGAGGTGATATCCCGTTCAGAGGTGATATCCCGCGGAGCTATTCACAAGGTGAGTGCTTAGTTGAGAGCTTGCTTTTCCCAACCACAGCATGGGCACCATCGATACTGTCATTGGAATCACGTGTAGCCACTCTGTAGTAAATACCGGTGCGTTTTTAAAATCAACATAAGTTAATAAACACCGGGCACATTCAGCAATTTTGTTTTTTACATTTGTCGCAGCAATTTTGTTTTTTACATTTGTCGGTACACTCTAATGAATTCTACGAAACAGAAAGCAACACCAATTACACGCACGAAGATTATGCTGTTGTATTATGTATTAAGTCTTGCTGGTTGGTTGGGTGAAAAGAGATGATGAGACGCAAACGTTATCATTTTTGTCCCTTTAAAATGTCATATGTGGCCCTCAGTTTTAACAGAATTCAGCTCTGTGTGCTTGTTTTCGTTTGTCTGATGAGTGGGTCAGGCGCCACACTTCCATATTGGAACAGCTGATGGGTGGAAGTGCTGATAAGACTGTTAGGCAACAAGTAATCTGTACAGAGATTCATCACATGCCCAAAATACTCCCCAATCAACTTGGAATGCTTATTTTAATGACACTACATATAATTCCTATGATAGAAAATGGGATTCTGGTTTTCATTTTCACACGAATAAACTATTTCGACTCTCCAAAACAAACCTGCACCAACATATCATGTGGAAACGCCAGACTAGTCTCTGATACGTTACTCTACTCTAGCTATGTTGTGGGATTGTGGCACTTGGATTTGACCCTGTAGATTTATGTGGCCAAGGAGGGGAGAAGTGTCCCCTTACCACAGCAAGATATATTTTTACACCATGTTGTTGAACAGTCTGTCTCAGCCTGGCGTCTGCTCTGCTTCCACAAACTCCCGCAACAGGAAAGAATGGCGCTGCACATGTAAGACGTGTGCGTCATCGCCGGATGGAAGAGGTTAGGTCGCTTCAAGAAAGCTTCCTGAAATGGAGGAGCATGTTGACCAAATGAAGGTTACATGAGGTGTGCGTCATTCTTTGAAGAAGTAAAGAAACATCTTGCTTATATTTGGCATTAAACAAAGTGGACAACGTATTTTTCCAATATGACATCAAATCACTCTCACATGACTATTCTGAGACATGAATGCTATTCCAAAAATAATTCAGATAATCAAAATAATGATTCATCAAATTGGGTAATGAAACTGCCATGCTTGTTTGTATATATCATGTATTAATATTGTAAAGCACCTAAAGGAAAACTAAGAGAGTGAAAAAAAAACCCAAATAATCAAAAACACCTTTTGAATTTAAATTTGGTGAAAATGGCCTCACTCATTATTCTTTATGAAAATAGTGAATTGTTGGAAAAAAATTTCTCACGCCCATTTCTCTGGGTGGGAAAGACATCGGTGGGAGAGCAGGAAGAAAAACAATTACCAATGACTCGATGCCAAACTTTCCCCATCGCTGTCTTTGGCGTGTTATGTGTCAGTGACGGAGGTAAACAGCAGCTGATGTATTTCTTTCACACTACTCACCCACTATTACTAAACTTAATTCAATGTGCTCACCCTGCTCTGCATGTCTGAAGTATGTGTGTGTAAGACACTGATACCCTTATCCTTACTCCATCGGCTGACTCACTTAGACGCTCCGGCCCTACTGCCAACCATTTATATGGCGACGTGGTCAGAAGTCCTCTCACACCCCAAGCCAAAAGGGCTACTGCAGTAATACCAATGTCAACAAGAGGACAGTGTGATCATAATATAACATCAAGACAAAAGGGAACTGCATTGGTGTTCATATTGATGAATAAATATAAATGTTCAAATGTTCAAATCTTTCAAGAAATATACTAATCAATCAATATCTTTATTAGCAAGAACTAAATATTCCTTCACCCTCCTCCTCTTGACCTCATGACAACAATTGGCCTAATAATAGTAATAATGAGAAGAAGAGGGACAAGAAATCCATATTTCTTGGTGATTTTACTATTTTGTTGGTATTCCCACGGAGAGTGTATGTAGGTGTTCCATGTTTATGGTGAAATGACAGGTCATTGCATTCTGAAAAGAATCTTGGGCAGAGGCTTGACTGGTGAGAAATTACAGTGTTTTCATTCATAAGGACAAACTGTGGGGACCAGAAAAGACACATTCTACGCACCACATGCATGTTCACCTATGATGTGAAGACCTGACTGAAAGCAACAGAATTGTTTATGTTGTTTATTAAAATTGTCCACTCATAAGCTGTAAATGTCTTACAATGATGTAGCCACGCTCAACTCGCCACGTTGTCCCTCGCAGGTCTCTCTGATAATGTCTCCCTAAGAAGTCCATTTCAAGAGGAGGTAGGGTTTCTCAATCAACACGGAGAGCACAAGGCTCCCTCCTAACGTGAGCACCACGTGTCCAAAAAACAGATACATCTACACCAAGCAGGGAGGGAAAAATTGGTGTGAAAACTCGATCAGACACCGTGCACCACAGCTTCTTAGAGCTGGAACCAACAGTAATGCGCGGGACGGGATGTACGTACAAAGTTTACGTCAGTGTAGTGGATCGGGGTCTCCTGCAGGCCGAGGTAGAGGATGATGAAGATGGGGTGGGTCATGTAACAGGCAAAGCTGATGTTAGAGAGAGGAACCCAGAGGCCATGAGACAGAAGGCTGTGGATACAACCTGGTGAGAGAGAAAGATGGAGGACAGGGATGGAACTTGACACATGGTGTATGGACAAATTCTTTCATCATATATCTATTGTATGTGTCTGTAGACAGACTGTTTACACACATGAAATATTACAGTTTTCAATTTGCTAGCACTTTTCAAAATGTGATTTTAAAACCTTCCCTCCTATCCACCTACCTCCATAACCTTCCTCACAAGCCAGTATGATCCAGGTCACAACAAGTGCCCACAATGGCCTGTGTAGACCTTGGTAGAGGGCGTGTGGAGCGGATGGATAAGCTGGGGCCTCCCGTAAAACGTAGGCCAAACCAACCAACACCGCTGCAAGTGACAGACAGCAAAGCCAGCCCAGTGCTGCCAGCCACTGGGGCGCCGAGCAGAGGATGCAGAGAGCTCATAGCCTTCACTCACAAACGTTCAGCTCCAGCAAATTGGAACATTGGTGATATTAGAATCGCTCACCTTTCTCTTCAAGAGCGGCTCTGTCTTTGTTGTGAGATATATTCCAGTCACGATTCCCACCAAGAAAGGCCCAAACCTGGTGTAAGGTTTCATGTAGTAATGCTGGGAGTAATTTTCAGATGTGCTGGAAAATAAACCAAACAACGCCACATCCATTTTGAGTTTATCAAATTCTCTGTTATCTAAAACATTTATTCCTTCAAGGACACAAACAACATTACAAGCACAACAACTACTACCAGTTACAGTGAAAATTCAAGCAGACAAACAAACTCAGATGGTTAAAATACACCCACTCACAGTGTGTACGGCAAGGACACAGGCAGCTGCAGGTGTGCAGTTACAGCTGCACTGGTCACAATGGAGGTGAGCAGCAGCCCTGACACCACTAATGCAAACGCACGCCTGTTCCTGATGAATGAAGGAGTACGATTGGAGAGTGAGGGTTAGGGGAGGAGGAGTGCTCTCTGCACAGGGAATCAAATACTGAGCAAGGAGGACATACCGCCTATAGAGATAAACCAGCAGAGGGGTAGTGGCATAACACTGGAAGTCCAAGGACAGGTACCAGGTCCAAGGGACACACTGTGAATATCGTCAGAAGTGAAATATGTGTCACAGAGGGAAGAAACCAAATGAGGATGCCAGGAGTTAAGTAAACACTCATTTGGAATGAATTCTTCCCTCAACGTACAATCTTGTTGACTGGGAGGAGATTAGAGACCAGCAACAAATTGGCCCACCAGTAGGTCTTACAGCCCATTACGGTGTCAACGAAAGGAAACCAGTAAGGGCCCCAGTGGACCACAGAGATGAGCCCCATGGTTACACACATGATGAACAGGTGCAGAGGCTGAACCCTGAGGTGAGGGACAGGAGACAGAAGCACTGATGTAAGTCCTCCTGCTTTCTCAGACTGATTGAGTCTGAGAAATGCAAAATTGAATAGTGATACAATGAAAGCACCTCTTGAACCTCTTGATCAGGTAGTTAGACACCACACTGAGGCTCAGCCTGTCCTCTGCCCTGTGGATTGACCCAAGTAAAGACTTGGCACTGAGCAGACCCCTTCAGCACAGAGACAGTATCAGACAATTTATAGTATTATTATGATACAATCTAAAATTGTAGCACTACAGTCTGAAATTTCATCATCAGCATCAGTCTCACCCGAGCAGGAGGAAAGTGTCCACAGCAAGAAAGACTGGTCCACTCAATGTCAACACATAAAGAGGGTTGCTTTGCATCGATTTCTCCCATGATTTGAAATTGTCTAGAACGGAAACGAGAGAACACAAAGCAGCAACGGAATCAGTGTGGGGTAGAAAGCTGTTGTGGCTTGTGAGACAAATGGTTCAGTCTTACCCAAGTTGATTATTATGGGAAATTGTGCCGAGTGGCCACATATGATCCACAAGAGGCTGAGCACGCGGATGCCGTTGAGAGAGGAGAAACCTCCTCCAAGGACAGACGAGGAGGTGCTAAGGACACCCTGAGTAGTGGTTTGTAGAGAGAAGGCGTGTAGGTACCGAAACATGAAGCGCTGAGCTACACTGCCTGTAAAAGGAGACAATTTGTAATAGTTTCTGCCACTGCCAGGCAACTGGCAACTGATTCAATGTTTTACTTGATATTTTAAAAAATCCATCAACAAAACACAAAACAACCTTTTGTTTTGGTCAGCGAGTGGTAATACTGGATTTACAGGAAATCTGCATAAAAAACTTAATTCATTTATTGCAGAGTATGGCACATTTTTATCGTGATATATGCAGAAATTTACTGTCATTGTTTTAACGACATAGCAACGATAGAATTTCCCTGGATCAAAACAATATATTAAAAATGTATCACAACACAGGGTGTACTCACTGTTTTTGTCCGGCGCCCCCTGGCTCATCTCTAAGTGCTGTGGGAGAGAGATGGTACTATTCCCACCACTAGAGGCGCTGTTTGATTTCACGGTTCCGTACAGGTTGATGGTGGTGTTTGGGGACAAAGTTGATTCTCCCGCAGCTGGGCAGACATCTCTGCTGTGCTGCCATCTCATTATGGCCACAAACAAGGTGGCTGCGAGAGGACATGCGAACATGAGACAACATACGAACCTGCAGGAGAGGAGGAGTGAGAGATGAAGCCGGGCAGATTAAAGGAGATTGCATGAGTGGTGCTCAACTTCTTTCAACTATCAAAATCAGATCTGCACCCACAGACTTGTGACATCTGAGGCATCCACTGCCGTGACGCTGGACGAGCAGTGGGTCATGATCATCTCTTGGGTGGACTCGTTGACCAGGATGCTAGGTAAGGGAGGCACAAGGGAGGTCTCACCCATCTGGAGTCGCCCTGGGATGTGATGAAATAACAAATTACAATGGATCTCATTGGACTCAAATTGCAACAAAAGGTGGAGCGCCACTGACCATTTAGCACCAGCAATTGCACCTCCTCCTCCACGCAGGAGTCAGGAACACAGATACCCACAAAGTACTGCAGCGTGCCCTGCAAGGACACACACAGGGGATACAACCTCTGTTTACACACGATTGTAAGAAACACAGGAGGTTCAGTGTGGGATTTAGTGACAGCGTGTTTCGATGGTTTTTCTTGGCCGTGGAGAAAATGCCAACAAAATCAATTCTGAATAAGACAAAAGCTAATGTGACTGAAAACTACAGCTGGTCTGAAAGGTTGTGCGATCAAACGTATAAAGGTGGAATGCAGGTGGCCCAAGCAGATCTGACACTGACCCTCAGGCTGGTCGATGATTGACAGTTTGATGTCCAAAAACTTAACTGGACCACAATACCTCATAAAAGTATTTCTTCGCAAAGTACTATCTTACCTGCCTGAGGAAGACTTGGCAATATTGTCCAGAGAAGGTGGGAGCATGAGCGGAGCGACACTGCTGCAAACAGCCTGGCCTGTTCGTATTTCCGTCCTCAACGTTACTGCCAATCTTCCCATAAGCATCGTACACTGAGAGAACACAAAACCACACACACAAACAAACACACAGACACACAAACGCACGCACGCATGTGCGCACAAATGCACCGAGACAGCAGGAAGGAATCTTGAATCTTAACACAACATCTCCACTGAGTAACTCTGATCTCTTAAATATATACCCTTACTCAGAGCTGCATACTCCTTTGGTTGCTCATGATTTATTTCCCACAGGAAGCTGTTTATATCCTCCGTGCACCTCTCAGACACATTTAAGGTGTTCGTTCCCTCCAGCGCTGCGCCGCAACCCACGAGCCAAAGGATGGATGCCCAGCTCAGGGCCATTTTAGAACTGAGTGTGCCTGGTCGGAGCAATGAGAGTACAAGTAATGTAGGAGGGAACACATCAGAAAGAGATCAGCGTGAAATTCAGCCTCAGCAGGTGGGATTGTGGCACAAAGAGGTGAATCAGGTGGGAAGAGGTTTGGTTACATGAAAGCTGGCTGTAGGCAAACAAAATTAGTTCCAAGGAGGGTGATTAAGTCACGTAGCCCACAACTCATCAGAGATGTCTATGTCTGTTTACACCGTAATCAAGCCACATATCTATCTATCTATCTATCTATCTATCTATCTATCTATCTATCTATCTATCTATCTATCTATCTATCTATCTATCTATCTATCTATCTATCTATCTATCTATCTATCTATCTATCTATCTATCTATCTATCTATCTATGTACCAGAATGTTTTCTGTGGAAATGAGCAGAGAGGGCATTTTGATATTAATTTCTTTCTGAAGGAAAAGCTGATGTCTGATGTTTGTTGAACATCAGCCTTTCTTTTGGCAGGTTTCGCCTTTTATTGACATCAACACCAACTTTGTACAGACGGTGGAGAGAAGGTTAAAAACAGCAACTGCAGCAGATGATTAAGTGAGATGATTAACAGAGAGTCACAAACTGCTTCTCACATGCAGGTTTACAGTGCCAAACGGTGATTGTGTTGTAGTTCACTACTGGGAATGGGAGAGAATGCCTAAAATGGAATGTTGCGCGAGAAACAGAGACTTAGCTGCCCCAGCCTCTCAGTTCTGACTGTGTGTTAGCCTCTGAATTATCTCTCAGGAGATCCTTCAATTCAGATTTATTTCAAAATGTTAAATTTGACTTGAACGTGAATATGTACTAGGCATAAACAGTCATGTTGAATTCAAGACTACCGTACATGTAAATCATTGACTCATGGGCGGACATCATTACCCTATAAAGTTGGATATTTTCGATATTACCATAAATATTCTATCTTACAGAAAATATCAAACATTTCATCATAAATACTAATGTATATATATTTATGTACACACATTTTGCGTAGACACATATATACAGCATATGCAAATATACACTGTATAGGTAGTTCATTCTACATTGTATGTATATGTTGGACCACAATTAAACATAATAACTACTGTCAAATGAAAAAAACTGTTTGTGATGAAAATGATGACGATGGTACTTTAGGGCTTTGTGGTGTGCTTTCACATTTGGAGCGTGGAAAGAAAAACATGAGAATGGTACAAAATCACTCTAATGATCACAGACTGATAACTCCAAAGCTGTGGGAGACTATAGTTATCAGTTTTAGTTTTAGACATAAACAATCTCTGGATGTTGGCTGTCACAGCTTCGACGACACAGCAAAGAAACAATGCTGACTCAGATAGGAAAGTTCAATACTGCAGGGAGGAATAAATGAATAAAGCCTGAATAGTGCGACTTAACTACACATTCATACAACATGAATAGCAGCATCAAAGTTTTGTAAAACTGCAAACAAGGTTCAATCCTCTTGATGCGACTATGTAAAATAATAGGCTCTTCTATAAAAAGTTCTATGCAAGGCCTATAGAAACATCTATGCACTAAATTGTCAAGTACAAAAGTTGATTCTATTTCAAACCCGTTGACTGGCTTTGAGCATGGATTACATATATTTTTGAATAGGAAATTTATGTATATACTGTATAGGAACCATTTGGATGCTGCATAACTGCCACAAACATGGATGCCTCTGTCAGCAGAATGATGCGATGGCAGCACGCTCCCCCTCTCACTTCTCTTGTGCACTCAATCTCTTGGACTTGATAAAGGCCATGCCGTGCGTCCTCATGTGTGTGTTCAGGTGCCCCTCGGTTTCAAACACCTTGTAACACACTTTGCATTTTGTGTTTGGCGACCCATCGCCATTTTCATCCGGCACATCCAGCTGATTCTCTCTTTGGCTCTCGTCGTCGTTGTCCTTGCCTCGTCCTTTGCATCGGCCGAGACCCAGCGGCTCCCTCAGCCGGTGCACGATGAAGAGGTGGCGGGCCAGCGAGGGGTGCGAGGTGTAGCACAGGCCGCACTGCTGACACTGATACGAAGAGCCGTCAGACTTGTGCTGTGGGATGTGCTGGTGGAAAGCGGCCGCGTCCTCTGTGGTGAAGCCGCACACGGCGCACTTGTGGACTTTTAGGACGTTCACTTTGAGCCTCTTCAGCGGCTGCGAGTTTGAACCCCTGTCGTGCAAACACGCTGACTCGTCTGCCGCATCTGACTTCCTCTTTGGGCTGTGGGACTGGAGGGGACAGAATGACACATAGGATTGGAGGCATGAAGCAAAGAACTTGTCAGTGTGTTTGTGAATGTGTGTGCGTCAGCCGTACCGTTTCCTTGGCAATTAATTCTTCTGTGTTGTCTTCACTGACGACCCTCCTGTCTTCGTCCTTGATTGCATGCATCATCTGAATGTGCTGATCCAGCAGCACTCTCTTGGTGAACGGCTGACTGAGGGCTGGACAGTGTCTATGAAAGATGGCGGACATTGTGGCAATGAGAACATAATATTTCTTAGAGCTCTCCACAGACTAAATATTTGTAAGGGTTGGTTACAGGTTACACTTTCACAAAAAACGAACTGTTACCATGGAGCCTTCAGTGCTCAAAACAGCTACTTTCCTTTCACTCATCTGTCCTTGTTAAGTTAAAGTGTTTGTAACGTATGAGACATTGATATCTGCCAATGTCTATCTGTGCCACATCTTAGTTGATTGATAGATAGAATGATAGATACACAAGTGGGGAGTAGCACAAACTACTTGCATCACATGTTTCCGCACAACTCTGGGAGTGTGTATGAAATGAAAGTATCTTGTGGACTCACGGGCAGACGTGGACCTTTCTGATCACTTTGTGCTTGAGTTGGACGTGTCGGGACAGACTGTGGGCGGAGCTGAAGGACTTGTCACACTGCTGACACGGATGCTTCTTCAGTATCTGCAATCGCACCAGGATTTGGTTTGATTATTTCAGATTGCATTGCATTTTACGGCTTGCATCTGAATTCTCCAGATATGCCCTCCGAGCAGCTTTCGGACATTCACCTTACGGTGTTTGCATCTCATGTGAGCCACAAAGGCCTCTCTGGAATTAAAGAGCGTGTCACAGTCCCCACATGCGTAACCCGGGCCAGGAGGGTTCCTCTGCTCCACCGAGACGTTGCTGTCAGCTTTCCTCAGAGGCACAGATGGACACTTCCTCTCTGCTTTGTCATGAATGTTGTTATTCCCTCCGTTCCTGCAGGGGCTGTTAGTGCCGTTGGAATTTGTGGGCTTGGTGCTGAGAGGCAGGTTTATGCCGAGGTTAGGCGGACCCTCAACTGTTTTGAGGGTTCCGTGTATAGCCTGCGAAAAACAATCCAAATGTGGAAAGATTAGGGTATTGGTGACCAAAACAATATTTGTTTTGATGCCATCATTAAGGAAGGAAACAATTAAGGAAGGAATTGTCTTTGTGTGACCTTGATGTGATCCAGCATCAGTTGCTTTTGTGCGTAGTGTGTAGAGCAGTCGGGGCATTTGAACACCGAAACCTTTTGATTGGTGACGTGCTGGTCAAAGTGTGTTAAGAGCAGCGACTGAAGACTGAATACGGTGTCACACATGGAGCACTTATAGATCAACCTGAAAGAGCAAAAAAAAAAAGAAATTGTTCAATGAACGGTGAGAGTCTTCAAATTTAGTAATGTACCGTTAATGAAATCTTTTTCACTTAGTCTACAAGTGGTTACCAAATCTGGGGAGGATTCACACAGCTGCAGTGATATTGGAGGGGTTTGGTGACAGGTTAAAGGTTGATGCGTGGAAAGGAAACAAATCTGGGCAAAGTCGCCGTGTCTAAAACCTTTAAATCCTGCCAGCAACAAAGAGGCTTGGGATGCTGCTCCCACACAGATGCAATCGGACATGGATATCGAGTAACCAAGGAGTGTGTAAGCTAGTGTTACGCACAGCGAGGACATGTGCTCGCATCTCTCTACTAATTCTATTTACATCCTCACCCATCGGTTAGCCGTTTGCTTTCATCAGCACCATTAGTTTCACTGTGTGACACCAATTCCACAGCCCGATGGTTTGATGTGTGAATGCGTGTGTCAAAGTGAATATTTGGTGCTTTGGTGGTAGCTGTGTGAGCACCTACCTGGGCTCTCCCACCTTGGCCCCAGGGTGTTGAGTGCAGGCATGGGAGTGTGTTCCCGGGGCAGACTTGAAGGCCATGGGGCAGATTGGACATTTGTAGAAGACCTCACAGTGAACACTCTGAGTGTGGCTTTTCAGTGTGGCAATGTCAGCCAAGATCATGCTGCAGTGAGTGCAGCTGGAGAGAAAGAGAAACACAGAATGGTTAATGGGTGGAAAAGATTTTGATAATTGTTTGTTTCTGTTTTGGCTCAAAAAGATGTTCAGTCCATGGATGACTTCTATGCAAATACATCCAAGATAGATGTTCATTCTTAACAGCTTGAATAACCGATCATCGCAGTGTGTTGCCTCATTCATTCCGCTTTGCATCCCCAAACATTAGGTTCACGTCTGGATTTGATGTTGCGTTAAAGTGCTGTGCTCACATTTGGCCACTGGAGGGCAGGACTCACTAAAGGTTTGCACTGCTGGTCAGAGAGAGGCAGATTTCCTCAGACTGCAACAGAGCCTCGGCAGGGAGGCTCGGTCATTGGTGCCAACTGTGATTTCCCATATGAATAGTTACCCAATCATGTGGTTTCTTTAGAAACATCTTGATTGTTGTCAATGCTGCTATTTTCATGACTGACCTTCACCATTCACTTTTTTGAAGTGTTTGCGATTTGCATTTAATTTTTCAATTCTAAAGTTGTACTCCTCGGAGAGATTTCGAAAGAAATTTCCTAAACATAGCTCCAAGACATAGCACAGCTTTTTTTCCAAGGTCCTTGACAGTAGCAACAGCACAGACAATGTCAATTGAAGAATTCTGAGGCGTCAGTCAGTATACTGTATGTGTGTATCAGGATCGATTATCTCTACAGCCTGTTTCTCACTCTGTACACAGTGGACGTCACACTGACCGGTAGCCAACTCGCCGTGTGTAATGCAGGCAGTTCTTGGTGACGTGGGACTGGAAGTGGACAGATCGACAGCTGGCTCCACACTCTGGACAGATGTAAGGAGACTTGTGCTGGTGAATTCGTTGATGTGACAGAAAGCTGCACTGGTTTGGGAGCAGCATTTGGCAGATGTTGCACGTTTTCTACAAAGTAAAAAGTATTTCAAAATACAAAGCAGGAGTTTGTCAATTTGCATATCAGACATTATCAATGAGGGGTTGTCACACACTGCATTCATATTTGTGGAGGCAGGGGACAGAAATATTCAAAAAAAGAAAAAATCAGGGAGCTCCACTAAAGACTTTTTTGTAAGCAGTAGCCATATAACACGCTCCTTGCCGCTGGAGGACACACTCTCGAGAGAAATTATGAGCAGTTACGTCACAAAGAGCCTAATTGTTGAACATGATGGAGGAAAGAAGAATTCCAATGAATGTAAGGCAGATTCTAAATCAGTGCTGCTGGCAGCAGCCCTGGTGATCCATTTAAAGTTGTGTACTTTGGATGTAGAGCGTATTTATGGCACTACTTACGTCGTAAACACACGCATGCACACACACACAAGCACGCACTTACACACATACACACACACCTGCCCACTGGATTCCGACGTGTGCTGGTAGTGTGCAGCCAGGGAGCTGTCGTCCAGAAACACGTCATTACACTCCATGCACTTTAGGCTGTGTCTGCTCAGTGTTGATGAATCATCCTGCAATGGCATGGCTGCCACCAGGGGAGCGCTGCATGGAGCCGAAATCCCCTCCACCTTGGACCCCCCACCTAGAGTCCTTCCTGTGGTTTGAGATGTAGGGCCTTGGGTTTGGGAGGTGGAGGGGGCACAGTTGCTGATAGGTGGAGTTGGTGGTGGGGATGTGGTGATCATCTGATCTACTGGGATGGGTTTTAAGATCAGGTGTGAACATTGCATCACCACTCCTTTGTCCTTGTGGCCTCTGGCGTGAGAGAGAAGGCTGCATTTGTTGTAGAACACTAAGCTTTTGGCACAGTGGTTGCACGTGACCTCGATCTGAACACTGCGGCGTTCATAGTGTTGGGTCAGACTCTTCTCCAGCGCAAAGGAGTCTCCGCACTCCAGGCATTTGTAGCCCCGTGATGGCAGCATGATAGAAGCGGAAAGTGGGGGTGAGAGATTGGGGACGTAGACAGGGACGGGATTGATGCTGCTCAGGATTTTGTTGAACGCATCCACCACAGAACTTTGCGAGCTGTTGAACACTTGCACCCGGGGCGCCTTCTTAGACGGCTGCTGTTTGGCCAGCTGCTTGGAGGAGGACAGAGCCTGCTGGAGATCACGGGCAGCACAGGTTAGAGTCTGTGGCAGAAGGTTGAGGTTACTGAGATGGACTGCCTTTGGCATGAGCTTGGCGTTGGCCAGACTAGAGGCAGGCACCATGACGGTTTGCTGCTGGATGGCGTTTGCAGCCTTGAGGATGGCACTGCTGGCACTTTGAACCGAGGCAGCAGGGATGACCGTCGCTTTTACGGTGGTGTTGTTAGCCAGCTTCAGGTTGATGACTTGCGATCCAGCCGTCTTGACCGCTGAGACGGGCAGAAACGCCGTCGCCACCGGTTTGATGGTCATCTGCTTTGTGATTTCCAGGGCCGGACCTCCATTGGTGGCTACGACTGCGGTTGAGATGGACGGTCGTGTGGATGAGGAGAATATCGATGATGTCACACTATTGCAAATGTCTGCATTCTGCATGCCGTTTGGGTCAAACTCTGGCAGAACTCTGGTGACAGTGCGTTTGATCTGGCCTGATGAGGTCTTAATGGTTTTTATTCGAACCTTTGGGATGACAGGACCAGTTTCGGTGCCTGAGGATGAGGAACCTTTACTGCTGCACTCGCTGGTGACGCTACAGGGACTGTCTGGTTGTCTGGATAAAAGCCTCTTTGCTACCTCCAGAGCTGACTCCTGTTCAGGTGCCACCTCATGGACTCCGGGGCTTTGACTGGCTGCCTTAGGACACTGCAAAGTCACAGAGGTTTCTGTGTTCTGAGGGCTCTGGGTTAGGAGGCAGTCCATGACCCCTAATTCTCCTAATTCTGTGCTGACATTGTTGGAGGTAAGAGCTGCAATGGCTGCTATGCAAGACGAGAGCTTTGCAGATGATTTGGTCTTGTCCGGGAAGCTGCTGGAAACATTTCCTGGGGAGTCTGTGGCCCTCTTGCAGTGCAGCTGCTGTGGTGTGACTTGGGATTCTTCTTCCGGTTTTCTGGTGCAAGAGCGGTTGCTCAAATTGGAACAACCAAAGCTTCCACTATTGTTGTTGTTCTGATCAGTTTTGCAGTGCCTTGAGTTCCCGTTGACTTTGGGATTGCACAGGATGTTGTCAAGACATTTCGGATTGGGTTCCACTCTGGTCACGGAGGACTTAAATGGTAAGTTCGCCCCCCGTTTGTCCATGGAGTTGTCCATTTCAATCTTGTCATCATCGTCAAACTCCTCAGCACTGGATATCGGGCTGAACTGATTTAACGTAGATAAGCCGGCGACTGGCAGACCGTCATTCCTGGGAAGTTTCCATCCATTTTTCGTACACTGATCACTGGGTGGTACAGCTGCAAGGAAGCCAATTTGCAGTTCTTTGCCCCTGCCGACAGAATGAGGGGTGTGATGGGAATGTAAACGAGCATCTCTCTCAAACGGGCGTCCATATCTATACATGTCCATATTTCGGATGTTCTTGACGATGACGCTAACACCAACATCGTGCACAACAGAGGAATGCTGCGCTTCAACCTCGCTGTTACCAAGCGCTGTGCTACTGTGTTTGAGCTGGCTCTCATGGTTGTCCTGGTGACCAGATTCAATTGCAGCTTTAGGGTCAACCATGTCAGGAATGTCGAAGGCAGCCAGCAGGTCGTCGAAGTCTGGCGTCTTCATATCGCCCATGATCCTCCTGCACAGATGAGGAAATCACCTACAGGATGCAAAGAGTCATCATTAGCCCGATCGGTATTTTAGATTCAACCAGACATCAGTGGATAAACCTTTAATTTCTGGTTTTGGTCCCAGCAGTTTAAGTGACCGGTTGACAGTTGTTTTCTTTGGTGGTTCTCAACCTTTGCAGGTTGGACAAATTTTTGTACGCAGTTTTTGGTACAAAGGGGGCAGGGATGGGATGTGATGATATGTAGCATGGACTCATAGCCTGGTGATTGGGACCCCTAAACGATTGGAAGGCTATGCAATTGTCCTGCCACTGACCAAAGGTACCAGTGATTGGCCACACATTGATGTCAATCACGCTCCACCTGTACACAATCACTACAATACATTGATCTATTGGGAATAACCCCTTAAGGATGGTTCAGCGTCAGGAGGCTATAAGCGGCTTGTAAATCAAAAATGTTTAGCCTGATGCTAGTGCAAACAAAAGCATGTCATGGGTTAATTAATGCCTGGGCAAATAATAAGCTGAGCCTGACATATAACCATATCCTGATGGTGCGTAACTGAACGTTTCCTCTTAACGGCTGTGGTAGATTTACTATCCATCCTGAGAGAGCACATTTACGTAACATGTCCCTTTGCATTTGAAATAACTAGAAACCATCTGTTTGGAAAATCGATGAGACAATTAAATGAGGTAGGAAGCCAGGACATGATTAACACCCATAGGACAACAAATCGCATGTATGATTTCACTGATGCTACATTACGGTGCTAGAAGACAGAACTGAACGTCACACACACAAATAGAATTAGTCTGGCCACTGCTGCTAGGCATGTTTGTATTCACATAGTCCTCTTAAATAAACGGTCCAGTTCTTCTATCGAATTTTTCTTTCGCATCTCCAATCTTGCTCACTAATCTTGCATTTTTGATGTTTTAGTGACTTTATCTCTTGGTTGTCTGGGTTTCTTTGCTTTGTTTTGACTGGGTGGTAAGTAGACAATACATAGACTGAGGGGTGAAAATACTAGTGTGATGACAATAGGAAATGCTGCAGACAGACAGAATGTTTTATTGATTCGGGGTTGGGGGAGGGTGGAGGTTATGTATCGTGTATACAGAGGTACTTAAATGAATACGATTACCGGTACCTGTGATTTTACTGTTTATGTAGCTCATACTGCAAGTAGCCTATAATGTGTGTGTGTGTGAGACCGTGTGTGTGTGTGTTCGTGTGTGTGTTCGTGTGTGTGCACTGTGGGGGCTGGGACAAAAGGCACGGCCATGGATCTGCTCTGCTTGTACATGCAGCCAGACCAGCACTGCTGTTTCAGCCAGAGGGGTGGGAAAAAAAAAAAAAAAACAGAAAAAGAATGGCAACCACATTTGCATATGTAGGCTCATTCTTTTGAAAATCTGTTGCTCTTGTCATATCAAAACCATTCCCAGCCTAGGTTGTGGAGCACCTTTGGGTGATGAGGGGAGGGAAAAGAAGAGATGGTGCACAGAGAGGGGGGCAGACGACAGATGAAAGGGAAAATGGCTGCTGAGCTGTGAGAGGGAGGCTGCAGCAGAGAGCGGCCTGGTGGGGAGAACAGCCGTGGTAGCAGAAGCAGCCTGTCACCTCACAGCGAGGAGAGTCAAACACACACAAACATGACACACACCACACGGCACGCCGCTCTACGACGCACTACTTTAATACACATGCATCCTGGCCACCTCAAATCCTCACTCTGCTCCCATCAAACGAAGACAAAACAGCAATAGTTGAAGCATGCAATTCATTCAGCCACTCCTCACCCTCTTGCTCTCGTCCCTCTCCAGCCACTAGCCAAACCTCGTTTCCTTCCTTCCTTCCATCCTGCAACCAACACAGTCACAGCACCACTAACACAAAAAAAGCTACCAACCCCACCCTACAGAGGGAAAAAAAAAGGGATTCCTGTATCTTTCCAACCAGACGAAGGCCCAGAACCCAGGGTCAAGTTACAGTCCAGAGGAGCAGATGAGCAGTGCCGAAGTCGGGGTGGGTCCTCCTCTGTCATTCGTCGCCCCACCGCAGACAACACAGAGACGGCAGAGACAGACACTGCTCCTTTGAGGCTGCGGTTTCATACACTCTCAGCGAGCCACGTCCCCCTCTGCCCTCACCCTCGCCCCAAATCCCCAGCTGCCCTTGCAGCAAGCTGCACAAGAGGGCTGCGTGATTCCCAGCCCCCGGTGAGCGCCGGCGTGTGTGTCCGCGCGGTGGCCGATCTGTGATGGGGTGCCATAGCTGTAGCTTTAGCAATGGTCTGTATCCCTCAGTGGAGCACAGGGCCGGCATTGTTCCTGTGAGCCCTCCGTCTGCCTCAAACCGGTTTCAGCTGGTTCCGGTCACCCTGCATAAAAGCCCTGTGCTGCAGTACGGCCTCAGAAACACACAGACGGCGGTAGTAGTGCGCGCTGCTCCTTGTACACGCTGCTTAGAGGTAAAATACGCTTGGTTAGGCAAATCAGTAACATGCGGGTTACGAGGTGAACGAGCGAGGGAGGGTTTCCATCGTCTAGCCGCCTCCAGTGCCGAGTGTGAAAGGCCTCAGCATGCAAACAATGACAATGCAGCAGAGGATTGTAGATACAGACGTCAAGGACATTATCATTTGTACAAATGAAAACCTAACACCAACACATGACATGTTTAGATGAAAAAAAGCTGTTATTCTCTGCGGCTACGAGTTCTGTTTTTGCAACAGAGAAAAGGGGTAAGTGTGTACCCACGATGGTGGTAGAAACTCGATGCTTTACCTGAAAAATCTCCTCTAGCTGATCCCCAAAGAGCTCTGACACATCAGCTCTGACACGGGCTAAGGGAAAACGCAGCTAGTGCTCCTCCTGACATAAAGTTCCTTCACTACAATCCTTGCAAGACAACATCCAGCACTGGAATGAAAGGACAGGAAATGTAAATACCCTCTGGCAGGGGGGAAACACAGGCCGAGCATGTGCCGCCCTCCTCAGATTTTCACCACAGACATGCAACCTGAGTACACATACTCCTCCATGGAGACAAGGACACACACGTACACGCTCACAAGCATGCAGATAAAGAGGGAATAGGAAATGTGGCATACCCTTCTCAGATTATTCCCACTATGAGAGATATTCAGGTAAAAAAAAAAAAGGTCTTCCAGTAGAGGCCTCAACACCTGCCCTTCTCATCCCCCAGCCATTCCAGCCCCCATCCTTCTCCTGCCCTCCCTCCACTGCCCTCCTTCTTCTCCCTCTGGGAGTCAATCCTAGATCTCAGTCCCCCGTCCAGGCCTCGATTCTCCTGAAGCCCTGCCACCACAGCCATGCATGGAGGGACGGATGGAGAAAGGGGGCAATGTTCAGCAGGCGAATCAGGGCCTTTTGTCTATGCCTGTGCAGGGGGGTGAGGGGGACTCGCCACTCTGGCTCTGGAGCAGCAGCAGCTGGTGCAGAGAGGAGAGAGAGGGAGAGAGGGAGAGAGCGAGAGGGAGATAGATGGGGAGGTGGAGAAGATAGAGAGGAAGAGATGGATATGAGCAGCAGACGATATTGCATAAATGTGGACATGGTGCTCAGATTTGGTGTGAGCCTCAGCCGTAGTAATATAGCTGCGATGAAAATGTTAACGTTGATTCAGCAGTTGAAATATCTCCGATGGTGACAGATGTAATGGATGTCACAGACATCATTTAGAAATTACATAGCGTGTCTATAAGAAGGATTTCTGCGGTAGGGCCCATCAGCATGCAGTGAATGTCAAGGTCATAGTGTCTCATGTCTGTATTTGGGTGGATTCATGATAATCGTGGTACAATAATGTGGAAAATATTCTAAAATCGCAAGCCAGACGCACTTCTCTGACAATGCTGTGTCACATCTACAGCACAGAGCCAAAGTGGCAACATCCGTCCTGCACGCATTCGATTCCGAGCCGTTCCCCACAATTGCAAACCTGGGCAGGATTCTCCTCATTGCATTATTCATGCAGCTCACCGCACGAAGAGACATAATGAGGCAATCAGGAATGATACAGCATCAGGCTCGTCACTGACCGTCTTGTCCGTGGTAAATGCAAAAATCGAGGCAAATATTTCATAACCTACCTGCAGGATTGCAGAGGGAGGCTTTTCAGAAGAGGAGTCTCACTTTGGCCTGCGAGCAGATCTGTCTGGAGATCTGTCAGGCCTGGAAAGCAGAGCTGAAAACTGCAGGAGGAACCAATTAGCCCTCATGTGGACGGAAACGTGTCAAGATTTATGGATTGGGCAACACAACTGCATGTATATTCTGCAGGGGCAGTTGGAGACAAGCACATAACAAAAGGCCCTCAGTGTGCCTGCTGCCTCTCTACACTGTGACAGATTTAGTGCAAAAGAGGAGGCTGAAGTTGATGGGCTCCCCACCCTAGCAGTCACATGACGTCACCTCCATTCATGTCGGCCATGAGCAGCAATAGAGGAGCTGCCAACACGTTACATGAACAGACGACGTGGGACGTACGTGTATCGTCGCACCGCCTGCCTTTGGAAATTCATCAGTTTTATGATGACAGATAAGAGTAAAAATGTGGTCATGGTTTTGTCACTTGTAGCAGACTCTGTGTACACAGTTGTTTTGATATTGAGGTCACAGACACCAGACTATCTCCATTCACTTAATTCATACAATTAATCACTTTTGGACAGAGCAGAGCACCTATTTAGCCGATGACTGACACATATATAACATTTGCCCGCATCCCTCTGAAATTTCATTCTTTCTTTGCAATCCACTGCCCCATATTCAGATATGAACATGAATACTGATTTGAACAATTTTTCTCCCTGCCGGCCTGTCACTCTCCATTGCGTGCTGTCAGTAATAATGTCTTTCTACCACCTCTGATGTCACATGATGCTGAGGCGATGGCGGCCGGTGATTCAGACCAGGCGACAAAGAATCATGCCTAAATTCGTGCTGCTCATTTTCATTGCGAACACCTCCAGGGATGATTTAATTGCGCAGGTAAGGTGTCGCATAATTCAGCACCCGCATCTGGGCTCTTTACGTGTCCTGCGACATTTGAAATCCTCAATGTGAGAGAGGCTATGAGCAGCGAGTAGGTTTTCGGCAGGAATCATGTCATGATTGAAAAATGGAGTCACAGCCTCCCCTCATCTTGGGTGGCCCTCATTATTTGCTCTATACTGCCATCTGGTGTCGTGTAAGAACTGCCGGCAAACAATATTTCTTGAAACCTTTTGCTGCATCCCTCTTATACATCACTTTAAATAGGGAGCAATCACATCCTGTTTGTTGCTGAGGGGCAGCGTTTTGGCGTTGATTATATTCTGCCTCAATTTCACCCTACAATTACCATTTTACCATGGTCAAATTCAGAATTGTGCAGGCAATCACAGGAAAGAAATAATAATACTTTATTTCATTTTTACTAGTGGTGTTACTTCCATCCCGTGGTTGTAGGTGTGAGTGGATGTGCAATCAGACCACGCTCGGTTAGGAGGGAGTGGCCACGTGATTGAAAGGCATTCTCAGCAGGGGGCACCTAGAGACCACAACTTTATTTTGGAGCAATTGGAACACATTCACTCCAAACCAGCCTCAGTGAAGGTGTGTCACTATTTCGCTAGAATTGCAAATAACAGGCTTTTTTTTCTTGTTTTTGGGAACAGTTTGTGCCAGACATTTTCACTGCTCAAAACATCCATTGCTCAAGACAATAAAGGGAACTCTTTAACAACACATTGTAACTCAAAGTCAATCACACATCTGTCAAATCAGCTTGTCCAGTCAGGGAGCAACATTGATTGATCATTTTTAGTTACTTTTGATTTTCCACAATGTAATTAATAAAGAAAGTGAAATATTTCATTAATGGAAATCTTTGGTGTGTTATTTTAGCACATTTTTGTGGGCAGTATATTCAATATCAGCCGGCATTTATTTCAAACAGCTGCTGCTGTGGTCTCAGCATCACCTGGCCACAGGTCCTCCTTCAGCTCCTCCACGTTCGTTGCCACACACTCTAATATCCTGGACCATTGTGTTGCTGTGACCTGACGATAACCTGAAGCAACACGTAACCTTTTCCCACACCAAACATCACCCTCCCGCAGACGACATGCGGGGACAAAGTGTCCACATCGTCTCTCTTTGCGCCTACATATGTCAATACCCCAATGAATGGGATCAGCCAGGAGTGAGAATTTGGGACATGTAAATGTCGCCGTGCAACACATGTCAAACTGACAAGGGACACTGTCAGTTTAATAAAGTCCTCTGTGAGGATAAAGCGTGTGTTGTTGGTCCGTCTTTGTTCCACTGGTCACTAAGCACACAACAGCTTTTCTTCTACCGCTGTTGCTGTTTTTTTTTGACATGTGTCGACTTCTTTCACATGAAATAGGACGATGTTTGTTTAATCAATGAACACCGACGGAACGTGACGCCATTTATTAATTCCAGGAAGAGTCAATACCAATTCATCGAAATCCATCAAGGGATCGGACATTAAAAACAACGTGTGACACAGTTGTTACAATGTGTCTCCATATGACAATTGCAGATCAGGTTACAGTGAGATCTATATCTTTGAAAAAAAGTTTTTCAAAGTGATAGAGAGATAACTGAAAGATAGTGGGGAGATATTAGTCAAGATGACCAATATCTTTCCAATATCAAAAGACAACCCAAAGATGTTGGAAAGGTTTTGGTCAAGATGACCAATACCTTTCTAATACCTTTCTAATATCTTTGAAATATAAAAATTTTAAAATGTTAAAAGTTTTGGTCATCTAGAAGACCAAAATATTGAATATTTGAAAATCTAGATGATGACACAATTCGATTTCTTTCGGTTATCTTATCATATCTTTGAAAAACTTCATTTCTCAATGAAATAGACTGCCTCGGTTGCTTTCACTGGCCGCGTTAGCCCTGCTTTATGTTTTACGAGCAGCTTTAACGGCCCGTTGGTCACCGTATTAATGTCCCCGTGAGGCTGACTGGATGTGAAAAGGTCAGGCCTCCGCTCGGGTCTGCGGCGCGTTGCTCCGGGAGGAGGTCACAGCCGTGATGTGCGTGCCCCCTCCGCTCTGCGTGTGAACAAACACGCAAACACACACACACACACACACTCGCGTCGCCTCATACACACACACATAATCGCGGCCACGTCGCACACCTGTAATCAGCGCTCACGGCAGCTGGAATAATCACAGGTCATCGATAACAAGCCAAAAAAAAAAAAAAAAAAACCTCAACCAAATAACCAAACAAATAAACGAACGGCACTGACGCAAAACTCTCAAGAGGGGCAGTTACACATTTGATTGTTCTTTATTTTGTTCATCAAGTTGTGATATAAATGCTCCATGGACCTCCTCGGGCTGACTCCACGCTGAGAGCAGTGCGGTCACGGCGCTGCGTGGCGGCTGGACTCGGGCTCTCCGGCCGCGGCCATGGGCGGAGTGTGTGGCGGGGACTCGTGGAGCCGCAGGTGGTCCACCGCGGTGTTGGTGGTCCTGGCAGCGATCTGCTCGGTGCGCTGCGCAGAGGGTCCGGCAACGAAGAGAGGCGATCAGCGGGGGAATCAGTGGGCAGTGGGTAAGAAAAAGGATCATTCATCAGCGTGCGGGGAGGAGACGGCGAGGCTCAAACAGCTTTTTAGACAATTTTACCCACTTTGTCAGATACTTTGTTTATTGAAGTAGTTGTAGGTGTGGCATTCATCAATTATCGGAAAATCTAGTTTTCTTTCCTCTCAGTGTCAGTCATCTGTGCTTCTGCAGCTCTCTGTGTATCTTTGTGTATTTGCCATTTTCTGTTCATCGTTTTACAGATAACCACTAATCATCAGGCAAGCTACCGCGCAGCTGTTATGTTAATTTGCTTTAAGATGTTTATTCGTCGGTGATGAGAAAAAAGAAAAAACAAACAAGCGAAAAAAAACGCAACGCAAAACAAATTAAGCTGCATTTTGTGCAAAACAGAATTGTGCGTGCCAGATGTGGTTTCTATGCCTCACGCTTAGTGACCTAGGCTCTCTCAAATGAGATTGACACCGCAGAATACAACAGAGGACAAACACAGATTATTGATGATTATTCACTTTGTTTGAGAGCATAACTACAGCAAAGTACCAAAATAATGACATGTATTACATTCCACTCATGCCATTCTAAACTAAAATGCTGAGTTACTGGTTCGGTATTTTTGCACCGACTGTGAACACTGATCAGCTCTCATGGTGGCAGCTTTGGCAAGATTCCCGCATCTCCTTCATCAGGCTCCATGTGTGTAATTTCTCAGGTCACCTGATGGGAAAGAAGAGCATTGAGACGCTGCCATCGTTGAGAGACACACACGGCAACACAAAAGGTGGCACTGACCTCGCAGCTTTGGCAACGTTTGGACGGCACCATGGTTTGGTGGGCGCCCTGATTCAGTACAGGAGGCGGAGACAGATGGAGACAGAATCATATCATTTGTCCCGCAGAGGCCGGCGACAGCAGAGACAAATATATCCGAGAGGTCTGTTTGGGCCATGTGATTTATGGAATTTGTGACGGTTTTTCCTCTCCCTTCTTGGAGTGTGATGTTCCCGACAAGTCTTTCTATCTCACCAGTGTGTTGCAGATGTCTGACCTCTGTCTGGCTTGGAGACCTTGAGACATCGACTCTACCTGACTCCCACTGGTGCAGCTGCACAACAGAAATTTTCAATGCAAAAATCACTTGGAAATCCTGAAAACTGTGTTTTAATGACAATATCTAGAGAAAATAACATCTGTGTGCAATCTTGAAATATTTTGTTCGGCTGTGTAATGTAACGCTGCCATGTATACATTGAGACAGATTAATAAATGAAGGATGTTAAATGTTGCATGATGTGTGGAACATTGTTTCTTCAATCCACATATTTGTACATTTTAGATTTTCATTGTTTTCTTCACACTTGTTGCTATTTGGTGAGGTCCACCTGTGTAGTTAGTAACCAATTCTGACCACAGGACAACGCCAATATGCATGATGCCTTGTGATTCTTTTAGTGGCGATGCAAAGTTTGGAGTGTGTTACTTTCCTCTCAGTCTTCCTTGTTGCCACCACACACAGTACACGTCCCCAAAATACTGCCCACTGTTAGTGTGAGGGATCTGTGGTCAAACCGACGCACCATTGTTGACGACAGGTGGCTAGAAGATGCTGAAGCCGTCCACAATGGGAAACAGCATTAACTGGGACAAATTGATTCCACTCGAGCCCATAGACTGTTTCCTTCTCTGGCTCCTCAATGGCAGGGCCAGATCACTGGACAATGGAGGAACGAGCCACTCTCACTCCATCGTCGCAAACCCAAATCCCACAAACAAATGGGATGAAGTTTTCAGGAGATAATGAGGAGGAAGTTACAGGGAGGGAAAGGAAGTGTGGCGTAAAAGCTGTGTTTTTGTCCGGGGCCAAGTGTGTGAGAGCTCGGTTGCGACGGAGTGCAGGAGGAAAGTAGAGCTATTAGTCGACTGTTGTCTGAAAATATCCAAAGCGGCGTCAAAATTTCGTCACAAATTCCGTGAGTCACAGCTCTCACTGACAAATTAGGCATCCACGTGATAGAGTCCGGGGTGGATGTTGTGATGATTCACCTCTTCAGAACTTCATTTTAGGTCAGCGACCCTGGCAATAGTTAGTAAAAAATTGGCCGCCAGGTGACGCTGCAACCTCGCTTTCACTAATAATTTTAGTGGCTCGATGCCTGATCTGAAGCGTGAGCAACGGCGTCAGGAAATTTATTTCGCTCACTCCTATTAAAGCAAAATCCCATCGGTAATTTTACATACATTCTTTATTGTTTTAAGAAAAATATATCACATTTCTTATATTTCAAAGTGATTGAGATTAAACATGTTTCATCACATGGATTGCAACCAGCATGTGAGGGAGGTAGTCATGCTGAATTCACTGGTTAACTGCGTTTAGAGATGTTGGACGGCATGGAGGAGCGGAACCGTGGAGAATGAAAAAACAAGATAAAGCGCACAAATGAACAAGCAGAGGAGGAGAAGTGGAGACAATCTCTCTTCCAAAGTTGCAGGACTCCTGTCGAGCTGCAGCACTCTTCCCTCCACAGGTTGAGGGGAAAAGTTTTCAAAAAGTCCACAATTATACAATCCAGGGACAAAATCCAGTCATCACCATGTTTGCCCGATGGACTGAATGTGTTCCTTGGCCTTCATCCTGAGCGAGGCGATGCTGGAGTTCCGGGGGTCAGCCGAGCACTGGTAGGTCGGCAGAGGGGGGCACACGGCGCCCATGTGGCCCAGGTGAGGCCCGTGTCCCAGGCCTGGAGAGTTCAGGAAAGAGCCCGAAAGGGAGTGGATGGACACTGGAGCAGGTGGAGTGTATCTGCCCGGGGTGCTGCCCATCAGGCCGGGGAGGGACTGCAGGGACGAGGACGAGGCGCCGATGGGTGCGGACAGCCAGGGGTCCAACTGCAGGCCGGACGGCAGAGGACCGGCGGAGGGGCGGCCGAAGGAGAGCAGAGAGGAGGAGGTGGTGGTGATGCTGTCCTGGAGCTTGATGGAGCTCACCTCCAGCTTCTCCTGACGACGCCACTTGGCTCGACGGTTTTGGAACCAAACCTGAAATGGAAGAATAGGACTTATCTAATTATTTGGTTGAATTTAGCTTGTGTTTTTTGGCAATCATGAACTCAGACAGAATGTTGGATGGAAAAAGAAATGAACAGAAATTAAATTCTCTCCTCCTCCCTGTACAAAACAGCTCAGCTCCCCTTAAAAGTGCAGTCTCCGGTTTTGAATCTGTGGTTAGAGCTCTTATGAATTCCTTTGCATATTTATGTTTAACGTAATCGTTGCATACAACCATCTCAGTGGCCATCACTCATTGAATAATACAAAATAAGGGTAATTATTCAAACAATTATGTCACATTTTACTTCTCTACACTTTGGCACGTTTGCTGTTCTTTGTGTCAGTGTGTCAAAGGTAATCTACAAGGCTGATGGCTAAATTTAGAATAAATCAATAATTATGTGAGTAACTTATCATCTAGAGTTTCATCCCGAAGTTTGTTCTCATCCGTCCTCTCCCAGAGGCGGAGAGTATGTTTGCAAAAATATGTAAACAAACCAGGAAAAAGAAATAAAAATGGATAAACGAACAAGGGAAAAACGGGGCTCAGTTTCACAAGTTTGGACAAACCGGTGTGAGAGCGTGTGAGACACTGAGGACAGAGGAAGAAGAGGCAACAGGCGGTGAGACCAAAGAAGACATGAGAGTCCAACACCTGCAGCCGCACTGACCTGCACTCGGACCTCGGGCAGGTTGACCTTCATGGCGAGCTCCTCTCTGCTGTACACGTCCGGGTAGTGCGACTTCTCGAAGGCTCGCTCCAGTTCATGGAGCTGGAAGGTGGTGAAGGTGGTGCGGTTCCTCCGATGCTTCTTCTTCTCGTCGTCCGACGCTTTGGCGTCTCCGTCCGACGTCTCCGCGCACGCCGACGCGTCGGAGCCCGATGGGGCGCAACACAAACCTGCCGAACGCCAGGACACGTTCCGTCATAAAAGGGGGGTGGAGGTCGAGGCTTTATGGCTATTTTACATCAATTTGGAGGCATTTTCCAACTCGAAGAGGCGCTTTTAAAAGTAGGGAAGATGAGGGAGATGCCGGTTCACACCGTGAGATGACGCACGGCACGCGACACAGCGAAGTCTCCTCTCCACACACACGCTCAGCATCACTTACTGTCCAAACTTCGGCTGTACTGGCCGCTCTTGCCGCTCCCGGCGCGCTGCGCCTCTTTGGCCAGCGCGGCTCCGTCGGCGGACCTGTGGAAGATGTTGGCGTCCTCCTTGAAGCCCAGGATGGCCTCGATGCTGTGCACCGTGGACGGCTGCCCGGGGCTCTTCAGGGAGCGGGAGGAGGAAGAGGAGGAGGGAGACAGGCCCTCATCCATCATCAGCACCTGGGAAGAGGAGCCGAGGAGCCACATGGATCGATGCTGATGGTGGAGACGACACTGACTCGGATGTTGTTGTTGTTGTTGTTCAACTCCTTCTACGATCGAGACGACACTTTTCCGCCGCTTTGTCGAAGTTGTGAAGTTTACAGGTGTCAAACTTGATGTGCGGAGTCCTCTGGCGTGTCCCCGCAGTGCGCGCCGCCTGAGTGAGTGAGTGAGTGTGTGAGTGGGCAGGCAGCATCCGCAGGGTGGGTTTAAAGATGTCCCCTGCTGGGGGACCCCTCAAGACTTGTGGCACGTCACGGGGGGGAGGAAGGGG